>JASVER010000025.1:7419888-7623632 GCA_030449065.1 Oceanodroma leucorhoa | reverse complement strand
AGCAGGTCGAGCGAGGCACCTCCCCTGGTAGGCTCACTCACCAGCTGCGTCAGGAAGTTGTCTTCCACACACTCCAGGAACCTCCTCGACTGTTCCCTCTCTGCTGTGTTGTATTTCCAGCAGACGTCGGGCAAGTTGAAGTCCCCCACGAGGACAAGGGCTAGCGATCGCGAGACTTCTGCCAGCCGCTTGTAGAACGTTTCATCGACCTCTTCATCCTGGCTGGGTGGTCTATAACAGACGCCCAGCAGGAYATCYRCCTYRCYGGCCTTCCCCCTCATCCTAACCCATAAGCACTCAACCCGATCATCACAAACGTCTAGCTCCATACAGTCCAAACACTCCTTGACATACAAAGCCACCCCACCGCCTCTCCTTCCTCGCCTGTCCCTTCTGAAGAGCTTATAGCCATCCATCGCAGCACTCCAGTCATGAGACTCGTCCCACCACGTTTCCGTGATGGCGACCAAGTCATAGCTGTCCTGCCGCACAATGGCTTCCAGCTCCTCCTGCTTGCCGCGCATGCTGCGTGCATTGGTGTAGATGCACTTGAGCYGGGCTATCGACCTCACCCCCAAGATTGGCATGCCACCCCTAGGCTCATCTCTCTCGAGCGTGGCTCTATCCCCTTCCCCCTTCGTACCTAGTTTAAAGCCCTCTCAATGAGCCCCGCTAACTCATGGGCGAGAATCCTTTTCCCCCTTTGGGACAGATGAACTCCATCTGTCGCCAACAGGCCCGGTGCCTTGTAAACCTCTCCATGGTCAAAAAAGCCAAAGTTTGACCGGTGGCACCAGCCAATGATCAGAGCAAAAACTTTCTGGAATTTTGAGAATGTATGAATGATGTTAACAGTCACCACTCAAGAAAATTATTGGAGTTCGGGAGCTAAAGGTGTTAAAGGATTTTCCCAGGTACTCTTCTGAAGCAGTTAGCCAGGAATAAGGATTCTACATGAGACCAACAAGCTTGTTTGTTCTTAGCCCTCTAAGGTGCCTCTCGCCAGCATGCATTTAGTAGGCAAGTGAATTCAAGTACTATCAAGGGATTGAGAAGCCTAAGTAGTGTGGCAGTTTCACATTTAAAACAAAACCAGAAGAAGTTACAAAACAGTTGTCACTTGCTTCTAAATTCTATTTCTCAGAATTTTTTTGCCTCATTTTGATGATCCTAGAAGGATATCTACTTTTTCTCTGCAGCTGGTAATTTTTATACCTTTCCTTTGACAATTGAAAGTTCTTGTCATGTATTAATTAATTATTGCATAATCAAGAGGCTTGTCCTTCACAAATCAGAATAATTTTCCATATTTCTGGGGATACAAGTCAACATTTTGCTATGGTTGATAAGGTGGTACTCTCACTGACTTCTCAATTACTCCCATGTCTGCTGTGTAAGTACTGTTTCTAGTGTTTTGAGTATTCTGTCAGCTGAAAAAAAAGTTCAGCTGTACAACACACAATTGATATGGATTGCTTTTTTCTTTGCAGTATATAATTAATAAAGTAACATCTGCCATTAATGTGGACCAACTGATTGTGTTGTAGAACAAACAAAAACAAGTGGATGTTATCAGTGAGCTTATCTAGCAGTTAATCGTTTCGATCGAAATTCCGCCAATACCTCACTGATTATTTCAGTTAACTATAATAGAGCATTTATGCCTTTTCTCTCTTTTTCATTTTTGAAGAGGAAAATTATTTCTGCATTTTTCTCAAAAGTGGCAATGAGATAAGGTTAAGAGTAAAAAGAAATATGAGTGAGCATATTGTTTACCATGGGCAATAAAAAAGTACAAAATAAATATCTAGATGTTTGTGATATGGTAGATGTACTAAGCTAATTTCTGTTGCATAGCTGGAGTCTTAACTGTGTAATTAAATTCAATTTCAATTCAAGTGGCTTCATTAATACTTACATAACAGATTGAAAATACTTTTTCTTCAAAATTTTATTTCGGGAAGATGGTTAAAGGCTCTCCTGAATCAACTACTACCAAGTAGACTACATTTCAAAATATGTGAAGGAATAAATAATGATGGGAAATCTAAGCACTGAAAAGGAGAATTTATCTCCTCAGAATAACCATGAACTGCAATTTTCTTTTTTTGCTGATCGTTGAAGTAGTAGATTAAAGAATGTGAATACGTTATTTGGGCTGGCAAAGTAGAGGAATTTTGTGCTTAAGACACACTGGCCTCATACAGTGAGAGGGTGGGAAATATTTACATAAAAGATAAATACCTTTTATTTTGATTCTAACACAAGGATTGTGATTTTTGGAGGGGTAATAATTTTATGTACCAGAATTTATAAATAGGTTTTGCCTTTGCTTTTGGGAAAGGAGGGGTCCAGATGCATTCTGCTTTTGTGCATATACCTTCTATTCCTGTCATCTTTTCAGATGCTTGTCAAACTTGGCAACTTCTACCCATTTTGAGAAAATCTTCCTTTTTTTGCCTCTTAGCTGTTTTTATGTACCTCAAATAAATGAAGGATGTTTGTGTGATGGCCCTGAAATTGTTTCTTTTTAATGTCTGGAAAAGTTTTAAACCTCTAAATATTTCAGTTTATTGCTTGCTGTTACAAAACCAACTAGTTGACACCAAAGGAACAGCAAGTATTTTAGCAAGAATTGTTATTTCTTTCAGCTTTCTCAAGCCAAAGCAGGAAAGCTAAACCCACATGTCCATGTAGAGTATGAATGGAATCTTCGGCAAGAAGAAATTGATGAAAGTGATGATGACTTAGATGATAAGGTAAGCATGAATTACCGATACGGCTTTGCACACAAACTTTCAAAATTTCTGTTCTGTGGCAATCAATGGAAATTAGAGACCCACTTTAACTTTTTTTCTTACAGTTTTTTTTTTGGGGGGGAAAAAACTAGTTTTGAGGCCTGTATTAAAGACTGCCAAAGTGCTTTCTGAATACATTTTGTCAACCTAGTTGTTATGGACTCGAGTTTGGGAAGTTTTGCTTTGACAAGACATACAATATAATGTAAATCAGTAAATGTAGATTACTTTGTCATTTTATCCCCTTTTGAATTCTAGGTTGTTACTTTTTAGCTGGAGGAAATCCAAAGCTTACATACTTATTTTTTCCATAAATTAATTAAAAAACTAGTTGTCAAATAAATAACTCTATATTTTTCAAAAACTGTGCTGTGCACTTTATTCCTGACTAAAAAAAGAAGTAATGGAAAGACAAAACTTGAGGGCATAGGATAATTGCCATCCTAGAACATGTGAAAACTTAGCCTCAGTGTCCTACTTTAGCAAGTCAGTTAATTACTCTGTGCTCTGTTTCTGTAAAAAATGCAAACACAACTCCCCTATTTTATATGGGTKCTGTAGAAAGAAATGTGGTCAACTTTTCATTTTCAGTGACACTTGGGACTGAAAAATTCAGAAACCGAAATAATTTACATGTCCTCAAGGACAGTGGAGAACAAAATTATTATCTGTGCAAGGAGCCTCAGGAGGATGACTAATGCTGTATTGGAGATAATAGCCTGCCTGAACCAGAGCTGCAATGAAACAGATCATGCTCCATATGCAGCTATTAATATACAGCAGTCAAAAATTGCTGTGTAAAACTTCTTCAAAGAGCAATTATATACATTTAAAAGAAGAGACGTACCACTGAATGTATTGCTAGTTCAGTCAACAAATAAATCTGATATGTCAGAAGTGGTTATTTTATTTTTAATATGCATGCATCAGTGGGGTAATATGCTTGATCTTTGAGGATAACTGTCTGGTCTGAGTAAAGAGCTATTTGAACTGAAAATTACTCTTATATTCTAAAAACTTTACTAGGCTTTTATTAACATATTTAGTATATTATTGTTGTGTGTCTACTGCTTTAAGAATAAATGTAACTTTGTGTACATGATGATTTGTTGATGCTACAATCTTTATTTTTCAGTTAGAGGAGAGGATCTTTCAGGTTGGATCGTTGAGAAAAAGAGGAATGTGGGCTTATTTATCCAATAAAGAAAGAAATTATGCTCATGATCACTAGAATATGTTCTATTATATTCTTTCCCAAACATATTAACTATATTTAGTATTTAGACAGCTGTGTAATATATTTGTTTTTCTATTCACAGCCTAGTCCTATAAAAAAAGAAAGATCTCCAAGACCCCAAAGTTTTTGTCACTCTTCGAGCATTTCTCCCCAAGAAAAAATGACTCATCCTGCATTTAGCACTCCTAGAGACAAGCAAAGACTCTCCTACGGAGCTTTTACCAATCAGATCTTTGCTTCTACAAGCACAGATTCACCCACCTCTCCAACTGCAGACGCTCCTCCTCTTCCTCCTAGAAATGCTGGCAAAGGTAAGCCTGTCTTCAAACTATGCTTGCGAGCAGTAATTTTTCCACAGTTGTCCTTCCTTTAACCAGGTGCTTTACAATGTTTGAAGATGTAGCGTGTTTTTCTTATTATGTTGATGCAGTAATATGGTACAATGCATGTTCAAAACTTTAAAAAAAAAAAAAAAAAAAAAAAAAAGATGGGGACACACACACTTTGTAATGGACTCATGCATAACAGTGTACATGAATGGGTGAAAAAATAAAGTAATACTCTGCTAAAAAAAAGTTGGTTCATTTTATGTAGAAATCCTGTTCATATTTTGGAGAAGCATTTTTAAGCCTTTACACAAAAATACAAGTATTTTAGAAGAAGACTAATGGTGCATAGTGCTATACAATGATGTGCTGTGTAGTGTCTGGCAGAGAGAGCGAAGAAACAAAGCTTTGGAGGAGAGGAGGTGTAAGAAGTCTCCCTCTCCTTGCAGTCAGTGTGGAAAAAGAAAAATACCAGAATGACCTGTGAAGTGCTGAGCAGGTTAGTATTAAAGTTCCTTCCCTCTCAGTGCATCAACACCCTCCTCTTCCATTTTGGTGAGTGCTAGAGGGGTGTAAAGAACGGTGGAGAAAATACCACGCCTATTGCCAGATAGTTAACAAGCCACTTACGCACTGAAGGTCTAAACTAAATATCACCTATTTTTCCCTGAGTGAAACAACCATTTTGCTCATGTAGATTTATCTGTAAGGAGGGTTTGTGCTACAGTTCAATCAGTTTTGCAATCTACATTTAGTTGAAATTAATAAGATGCTTTTTCTTCTTAGTAATAGTAGTGACACTCTTAGTAGTGCTTGAAAGGGAAGAGAACTTATTTCCATATGAGACTTAGTCTTGCAGCTCTAGTGGATAGTGGTTCTTTGACCTAGATAGCTATGAACTTCAAGTTTAGAGGATGTATTTAGGGAACAAAACCTGTTACTTTACTATAAATTGTGCAAATCTACTTTCTAGAACAAAAAAAAACCTTCATCTTTTCCCTTTTTTTACATATTTAATTTAGAAATAGTCAAGTCGTGGTTTTACGGTAGACTTGTTAGCGAAAACTTTAGTTGTGATGAAGGCTACAGTATAGTATAAGGCTTCAGCAGTTATGCTGATGCTCCCTTTTGTTAGCACTGCTATAACTTCATACTTCATTTCCTCAACTGGTAGTTAACTTTTGTTTTCAAAAAAAATGAAGAAATGCTCTCACTAAAATGAGAAAGAGTAAAAGGGACAGAACAGAGTGTGTTGGCGTCAGGTGTCTGCTTTCACGTGGTTCAGATGCTGTGCTTAAGAACCACTATTCCACCATCAGTCTTTGTCGTGTACTGGCAACTTTCAAATGAGTCCCTGGGCTCTCTTTGTTTAAACAGGTTTGTTTTCCATTAAGAGGCAAAGCAATTTTGCCAGGGTATGCGTTTTTCACATGAGATTTCATAATCCAAGTTTCTTTATATCAGTTTCGTTGGGGACTCATTTGTATTCCTTGTAACTTTGTTAACCTTCCTGTTGGCATTACAAGATTCTTTCTCCTTCCTCTCCATCTTTTCTACATGCTCAACAGTCTGCTACTGATTGTCCATTGTCAGACGCAGTATACTGGCTTAGATGTTCCTTCAGTCTGACCTAGGATAACTTTTTTTCATCATAAAGTTGCAAGACTTGGAAATGAATCATGAATCCCATTTCCTTAAGAAGGTTAAGGAGCTTGTGTCTTGTGTCTGTCTGTACACTGCTTAGTATGTTGTCAGCTTTCAATGGATTATAATCAACATTATTTCTTTGTCATTATATAGTGTAGTTCTCATACGGACTTATTCAGAAAATTGTCTTTTTCTCCAGGAAGGGGAATATTTACGTGCATATTTCATTCTACGTGCATATTTCATTCTAAGTATGTATTCAAGTTTCAGAAATGTTGGACATTTTCCTAGGCGTTCCGGCAAACTCCCAGATGAGTGAATCAACACAACACCAAAGCTACTTGGAAAGAAATGAAACATTGAGTTCTTTTTGTGTTTTGATGTCAAGAATTATGCAAAAGAAATCCTTATTTATATTACAACAAAATAATAAGATATTATCACAAAATACAGAGAACTATTGCCTTCTAATGGTAATAGTAACATTAACTACTTCATCAGAGTGGAAAATGCCAGATCCACAGTGTAAGTCTGAGTGAGAGGTTGAATGGAACTACTGCTACGTTAAAGTCACTAGGCTTCTCTGCTTCAAATGTGACAAAATTTTACAATCTGTGAGTGATGCTGTTTTTTTGGTTGATTTCCATTCAATAATATTGTAAAGGATTTAATCACTTTTAGAAGCTTCCATTAAATACATGCCTGTGTTACAGGAATAATTTAACAGACTCAAAATGACAGGGGAACAAAGTGACAAATGCATAGAATATTCATCAGTGTGGAAAAGTCACTCTAGAAGCATTATTGCAGATGCACTTATGCTTCATTATAAACCGTGCTACAGCTTGTTATCTCCCCCTTTCCAACTCCCAAACATATTCTTTAAAAGAAAAAGAAGCAGAGACTCTCCACTTCCATAAGACACTGGTGACACATCTTAATTTTGAAAGAGTCTGAAATAATTTTGTTTCTATAGGAAAAAATAATCCTTTAGAATTTATCTGCTCTTTTGAGATTAGTAGTAATAGAGTATATCCCTTACATCAAAGTTTAACATACAAGCTTACTTATCAAATGTTTTTGTTTGTTAGAAAAGTTGATTTTAATAGCTACCTATTTGATTTAAGATTATATGAAAACACAGAATTTTATTTTGCGCTAATTTCCCTAAATAGCAAGAGTAAGAAAAGCATTGAATCTGTAATTAAATTTAAGCTTACCTTCTGTCCCCAAAGGTAATCCAATCTTTGTCCCTGCTCTGCTGGGAGGCCCCAGTAGATACCATGGGACCCAGCTAGAACGTGAAGACAGTCTGTAGGGAGTGGATAGCTGGTGGGATCTGTATGTTAGAAGGCAGCAGAGGTTTTTAAAGTTTCCTAATATTTTATATCCTTTGAGACATACAGATAAAACTCTTTTTCCAAATCATGTTGTATATTTAAACAAAAACACCTCCCTTTAGCCCTCTGTAAGCTGGCTTCATTTGCCAGTGATGTTCCTTGGTAGCAAGGTTCCATGGTGTTTGCTGAGATAGAATCATAGGATCATTAAGGTTGGAAAAGACCTTTAAGATCATCGAGTCCAACCATAACCCAATACCCATGCCCACTAAACCATGTCCCAAAGTGCCACATCCACATGTTTTTKGAACACCTCCAGTGATAGTGACTCCATCACTTCCCTGGGCAGCCTGTTCCAATGCCTGACTACCCTTTCAGTGAAGAAATTTTTCCTAATATCCAATCTAAACCTCCCCTGGCGCAACTTGAAGCCATTTCCTCTTGTCCTATTGCTTGTTACTTGGGAGAAGAGACCAACACCCCCCTCTCTACAGCCTCCTCTCAGGTACTTGTAGAGAGCGATAAGGTCTCCCCTCAGCCTCCTCTTCTCCAGGCTAAACAACCCCAGCTCCCTCAGCCGCTCCTCATAAGACCTGTGCTCCAGACCCTTCACCAGCCTCGTCGCCCTTCTCTGGACACGCTCCAGCCCCTCAATGTCCTTCTTGTAGTGAGGGGCCCAAAACTGAACACAGGATTCGAGGTGCGGCCTCACCAGTGCCGAGTACAGGGGCACGATCACCTCCCTACTCCTGCTGGCCACACTATTTCTGACACAGGCCAGGATGCTGTTGGCCTTCTTGGCCACCTGGGCACACTGCCGGCTCATGTTCAGCCGGCTGTCAACCAGCACCCCCAGGTCCTTTTCTACTGGGCAGCAGATGCCACAGTGGAGTGGAAGCCATCAACTCTGAACTTTGTGTTGGGGAAAGAAGGTAAGTTTAGAGCAATTTACATAATGCACACCACTCTTTCCCATGGTTTTTAGTGGATATGGTGTCTAAAAAAGTAGTTTGATTTAATTGTAAAAATTGTATAGGTACAATTGTTGGAGTATTTATATATGGGGATTTTTTTTAAGTTTCTCCATATATCATTTTAATGTAAGTTCAGATTTTCGAGTTTGATAACTTCTCAAAAAAATTCTTAAAATGCTGGAGCAAGATTTGTCTTTGGGTTTATTGATGTTCACAAAGCAGATAGCTGCAACAATAAGTTACTACTACTCCGTTAGTATTTGCTATCAGTTCTGAAGTTGAAGGTTCTGTGCAAAGGCTGATGAGTGAGCCTGAACTGATGATGAGTATTGGCTAAGACAGTGTTATTCTACACTAAACCAGCTCATTTGTGGATTCATCTTGCTTTCTGCCATCTCTGCTACAGCTTTAGTTAATCCTAATAGAATAAAAAGTACAGAGTACTTCACAGAGTACAATAGCTGTGTAAGCCAACCACCGTATGCCTTTTCCAGTAGTTTATCTAACCTTATTCAGGTTCAACTTGTATTGTCAGTCAAGTCTTTAGTCTGTAACATTCTGAAAATCATCTTTTTCATTAGTCTTTCCAGCTTACACCTGTGTTATGGCTCCAGACATCTAGCAGGTCTTCTGCCTGTTGTTTTACAAAAGCTTTTAAAAAAAAAAATCAACATTTAAGTAGTTGCATGACTCAGCACAGTAGCTAAATAAACTTTTGCATAATCTTAATTGCAAATCCAATGTGAGGGCAATGTTGCTAACTAGTTTTGTAGAAGTATTAGGCAATCTAAGCCAGGTTTCCTTAATTTTAGCTGAAAGCTAATTGATTTTTAATGGTTCTGCCTATTTCTCTCATACAGGATGAACATGGAGTTCAGGGATCAATTTTATGTCATGAAGTTACGTTTGGATCTTGAATGCATACAAATTTGTGTATTTTACACTCTTTCACAGCTCTAATGTTAGGTACATAAACTCAAAGGCACTTCCTTCGTGGTTCCAGTCCACTGGTACTGCAGACACCATGTCATATAATCTGCTTCTTCACTTGATTAGACTCAATTTCTAACCAAATTAGCTTATTTGCATTTACTAGTAACTTCTAGAAGTTGTCTGACTGCATTGCTCACAGGATTAGAAATATTCTCAAGTCCACTAAACTACTTTGTTCATGTACCAACATTGTCATTTAACTTCAGTGATTTTTCTGTCATTGGTGTCCGAATCAAGGCACTACCCGGAGAGCAATCATACAGGTCTCCATTTCTGTTTTGTTAGACTGAACAAACCAAGCATATTTCACCTTTTCTGATAGAAGACTATTTTCATTCTGCTATTGTTTAAGTTGTTCTTTCATCATACTAGCCCTTCTCTGTACCTTTGCTGTTTAAATCAGCTTTCTTAAATATAAGTGTCTGGAAGCATAGGGACAGCATTAAAACCTTGCTGTTTCTGCTGGAAATACTACATCAAAACATCCTTTTGTCTTTTTTTTTTCATTATTTCATCATACTATGGCGTATCAGGCATTACACAGGTAGTCTCTACTGCCATTTTCAACTGGAGTCCCTAATTTAAAGTACAAATGCTTTCTTAGTCTAGAATTTTAACGTTTTATGTACTGTTGTATTTAATCTCATTTCTGTTACCTCAGCCTTTGAGGTCATCCAGTCTCTTCTGTTTATTTTGAATGCTTTCAGGATTCTACAGCTCTCTTGCATACACTTAAAGACTTAATTTTTTAAAATATTCTTATAAATATGTTGTACATTTTGGTTAAATAATACTAGTTATCCACTCAAACTCTGTATTTTTTTTTTAGTACCATAATAGGAAGGGAAGGCTGACAACTATTGATTTCATGTGCTATTTTATATTTGTGCATCAACCCAAAATACAACATTCTTTAATATAAATGTTGGCTCTCTTTTTTTTTTAAACAGAACTTCTTTTAGCATTAATTATAGAGTATACTTCAAATGCTAATGTTGAATCAATGTATATTCTCAGCTTCCTTGTTTCTTGTGAGTGTGATTTTTTTTTTTTTTTTTTTTTTTTTATGGTCTTATTTTTAGTACTGAAGATATATGATCTGAAGTAAGACAAACTGAAGACTTTTAGTAATATTTCTGTGAAATTGTCACTCAGAAGAACATTAAAAATAAGTATAACAATACTTGTTAATGAAGATACTATTTTTAATATAAACTTAATTTCCTTTGCAGTACCCATTCTGCCATTAACTGGAATACTGGTTAATCCGTATCTCTCATTAAGCGGTAAAAAATAAATACAAATGTGACGTTTTTACACTGTAAACCCACCATTTCTTGTGTGGATGGTAACAGCTTTGCATGGTTTCACAAGTACACAAATTAATAGATACTGTACTAATTGCACAAAAGCTGGAGGGCAATGCACTATTAATTGCAGACTTTTTACAGTTATTTACCTTAGTACAATAAATTTGAGATTATTTGGTCTATTTGCACATGAAAGTGTGATCCTTGTAATAAGAAAAAGTGATAAAAGATGACAGCAGCTTTACTGAAAGCAACTGCTCCCCAGGTAACTAAAGAAAAGAGAGCCCAACAGAGGCAAAATTAAAAAAATTCTAGGTCAGGTTTTTGGTGTGTGTGTTGTTTGTTTGTTTGTGGTTTTTTTTGCTTGTGTGAGGAAAATGATTTACATGAAATGTGAACTTCACAACTATGTGAGAAGTCATCATTAAGATGACTGTGGAGAAGAAATGGTTGGCTTACTTGCTGCCTGGTTAGACTCACAAAATATCTTTGATCTAGAAAAATAACTGCTTTGACTATTACTTAGAAATATCTGGCTAGCCTTGCATAGTTAAAAATACCATGTAAGAATTTTTTTGAGATTTTGTGTATATATATATATATGTCTATGTAATACAAAGTATTTTATAATAATTTTACCAATGCTTCATACATCATCAGATCTTTGAATTATTCCACCAGTTGTTTCCATAAACTGATTTAGATTCCAGAACGTTTCCCATGTTTGTTTTATTCAAAGCGTGATGTGACTTACACCTCTCTGAAAAGATGTTTTGAAGTTTTCCTTTATTTTCTGTTTATTTGAAAGTAAGTTATTTTGTATTTCAGCCATCTAATCATTAGTGTATAACTTCTAAATTCATATTTATTCCTTCCATGAAATTAATACAGGAACAAATGCTAGGAGTCTGAAAAGGTGCACTATTTTTAATACCGTAACAACTTTTCCCTGTAACTGTTGTATGCCATGTGAACTTCTGAAAGCTATGAAATGATAATGTTTTTCGACTCTTCTGTGATGTCTGGAGATATACTACTAGTGAGAAACATAAATATATCCACATAACCACATTTACAGAGTTTTTAATACTACTAAATTTTATTTTTGTAGAGAAGGATTCTTCATTTCATCAGCAATCAAAAGTACAAATTTTACTTCATGCCTGAAGTTTTATGTTTGCAATAAGCACACAATACTATTTCAGTGCATTTCCTCCACTTTTTTTCCTTTAAGCCAAGTTTGAGCTATTAGTCATTTGTGCAGGGCTGGAGAGGCGTTAGCCCTGGGTGGTAAGGCTGTAGTGCAGTACAAGCGGCAGGACACCAGGTGGTGGTAGGACAACACCTGTGCGGTGTTGGCCATTCCCACTTGCAGACATTTTGGAAGTATGTAACTCTTTTTCGAGATGTCAGGTCAGGAGAAAAACATTGTACTCGCATACTGTGTATGTTTTCTACTTGCTTTAAAAATAAAGTGACTATTAACACTGGATATTGAATTTTCCTTTCCCCCTTGCCACTCCTAGATATACTCTGAGTTACTTACGGTTTATAAAACCACCTTTGCTTTCTATTTATTTAAACAACCTAAAGAATTTATAACTTGCAGAAGTCTAAAGGATCGTCAGTCAAAACTGAGCATGAGAAAAGTTTTTTTATTTTTGCTGGCAGAAACATTTCAATGCAGGGTTTAAATGAGCTTGCTTTCTTAAGTTCATGGAAGAAACTAAAATGAGAAAGGATACAAATTGGGGAACAACTTTATTAATTTGCACTAACATTTGACTGCTTGCCAATTCATGCTTTTGTAAACTTGGAAGTAAATTGAGAGGAACAATCGCAAAATACGTAATTTGATTTACAAGAGTAAGCAATTAATGGAAAGCCAGGCCCAAAATACCTGCTGGGGTTGTGGTTCAGAGATTCTTCTGAGCAGCAAAAGGCCTTCCAGGCTTGAATCTGGAAAAGAATAGACTGAATCATTAACTCATTATGGGCAGTTTTATTAATCTTTTCTTTGGGGTTAAGAAGAAAGGAGGAGGTCAGCCAATGAAAGTATCTGGCAAACGTACACATGCTTATAGGATAATTGAAGTTACTTTTTTCAATGTTTAATATTTCACCTAAGGAATTTTAGCAAAGATTATTCTTTACTGATTTTAATATTTTTATGACATATAGTAATTTAGGAAGGAATGCAGACTTTGGTAATTTTCAGTCTACCTATACAGACTGGTAACAAATATTTTTAGAGGCAGCTCTAGTTCTGTGTGCATGTTAGGGTATATGCTGATTAACAACATGAAGATTTTGTCTCAAATAGTGTTCACATAAGTTAGGTTTTCAAAAATAGGCAAGTTGGTTCTGCAGCGCTACAAACATATGTGATGATAGACTTGACATTTCAGGTATAAAGAAACTTTGCTTTTAAAACTTTGTCAATTTTCTTCATTTATCCAGAGCCTGTAATGGCAAAGCTCTCTTACATGCAAAACTCATTGCAAGATCATGACTGCAGTGAAGTGTTATTTGTTGGTTAGATTAAAAAACAAAACCAAACAAACAAAAAACACAAAAAAAATCCAAACCCTGGCAGCAAAACCCTTAAAGCTATTCTAACCTAATGTAGAACTAATTTAGATACGTGTTAGAAGTAATTTCTTTTGGCGGTAATGGCAGCTGACTTGAGCAGTTGTCCCCTCACTGCATGTTTGTGCCCTGCACTGCCTTAGTAAAGACATTTCTGAAGGTGAACAGTGAAGTTGATTAGGGAAAACTCTTGTATTCCCTCTGAGTTATTTCGTCTTTTAATCTGTATCTGTTCTCATATCCTGTAAAACATTCATTGTGTTGGATAACATTTGTGCCAACATTGATGCAGGGGAAAATAAAGGGTTTAGGGGTAGGTGACTGCATAAGCTCTTACAAGCAATGCTACCATTAAATAGCTAATCTCAGCCTCAGAAAGGGCTTTTCTGATGTTTATTTTATATGCACTGCATATAACAATTTGCATTGCTCTAAAAAATCATATTCTGATGTATTTAAGCCACAAGAAAAAAGGGAAGATAACTGCAGAAAAACTTAAGCTTACAAGCCTATTTTCGAAATGCAAGGAAAATTTGTAGATAGACTTCTATCCCCCTCCCCCCCCCCCCCCCCCACAGTTTATTAACAGAATTTGTATGGAATGCTCCGGAGGGGGAAAAAAAATCCCCACATAATAGACCATCTAGAAAGCTATTTCATTCTGGTATAAATTAATAGCAATTTTAATCCCACATGCTAAATATTATTTAATTTTAGATTTCATATTGTTGTGGTTTTTTTTAACAATGCCTGAAATTAGAAATCCTGGAGTGATTAATCCTGTATTTTTTAAACATAAGTACACGTGTCATTCCGTTGTCAAGTTGCTTATATTCACACAGCTAAGATGGTTAAAAATCTGGTGAACGTGTCGTTTAATCTAAACAGTGTTTTGGCATGGCTTGTCTTTTTATTTTAGTCTTTTGCTGCACTTCGCTGTGGGTCTGACTGTGAATTTTTCAGTGCTGCTTTGACGTTTATGCACATGTATTTGTAAGAAGATTGTTTGTTATTTTGCAGGCCCACCTTCAACCCTCCCTCTAAGCACTCAAACCTCTAGTGGCAGCTCCACTCTTTCCAAGAAGAGACCACCTCCCCCACCCCCAGGACACAAAAGAACCCTCTCTGACCCACCAAGCCCACTACCTCATGGACCCCAGAATAAGGGCCCAATTCCTTGGGGTGAGTTTTGAAACGCAAAACAAAAGGGCAGGGGAAAACCTTTTTGATGGATGATATATGATCTTTGGTTTCTTTTACCTGGTGCTTGCTTTCCAATGATTGCAGCTTGATGTAACGTCAGCCCAGATAAATCAGCAGTTCTATCTTCTGTCACTCTAGCTTCCAGGCTTCTCCCTCTGAGTCTCACTTGAGAAAATTGAAAATATTCCACGCTCCCCTGGGGCCCAATTCAAGCTCCTCTGCTGCCTCCCTCTCTCTACCCTAGCTGCCCAGGCTGCCCCCACCCCAGCCCCCCCGTCTGCTGCATCTACTCTGCATCTGCTTGCTCACCCCTGCTCCTGTCCTGACCAGCTCGTTAATCTAGATGGATCTTGATTTGGGGCAGATAGACCTCGATGAATACGTGCGGTTCTCCTGATTGCCAGAAGAGCCTGTTTCCTTGGGTTCTATGCCAAATCTCTCCTGTAAAGTGTTCGCACCTAGCTGGTGGGGATGTGTTGTCTTAATATGTTTTCGGGATTTGTGATGTCGTCTGTACATATACAGAGACTGATAGGTTTGCCTCCTTCTACCTGCTGAAGTTATACAGAAACAGCACTCTTTTTTTTTTTTTTTTTTTTTTAACAGGATACATTTCTGACAGCAGCTTTTTAGAAACTATTTTCCAGACCACTCAAATTCTTCCTCTTTTCAGTAAAACATTGCTCTATCCAGTCAACTTCTCCCAATAGCTATAAGTCTCAGGCCATGTAATTTTCTGTAATTCTAGTCTTGGTGGCAGGATTTCCATAAATCTGTAAACTTTTGAGCTGGAATCCAGTGCGTACATGGCGGGGTCATCCATACACTACCTATACCTTAGGAGTATCCTGTCTCTGTTCTATTATAAACACAAAATTACTAGCCTAAAAAAAAATGCAAGCCTAAAAGCACCATTTTTTTTTTTCAGCAAATTGAGTTAAATGTGGTAAATCATGGACTACTCATGTAGAATCTGTGATTTAATCTAGGATTTAATCTGAAGAGAAGTACAGAGTTCAATGAAAAGCAAAGTCTTTTTCTCAAGGAATACAAATAAGGGCAATCTCTTCAGTTCTCTACTTTTCAGATACCTGGGATATGGCAAAAATGTTTCCTGTGTTCTGGAGTCTAACAGCCCTGTACTATTTCAGAGGTGGTAAAGACATTTTGAAGAGCTTGGACTTTAAAAATTTAAAAAAGCCCAAATATTTAAGTCCAAAACAGCACCTGAAATACCATATACTGGAATACTATATAATGTAACACTAGTAGAATGAAAAGTGTGGTAGGAACAGATGCTAAGCTAGTACCAACTATTCTTTAAAAATACTAGACAACAGATGAAGGGAAAGGAAAATCTGTAAAGGTGCAGGTGTGGAGTTGAAGATGAAGAACCTTGTAGCAGTAGAATAGCTTTTCAAAGCAGAGCCAGAGAGGAACATTGCTATTCTGTCTCTTTTCTGCTCTGCAGTCCAGACTAAACTTCAGACTAAACTTCTCCCCTTTTTCTTAGCTGAGATCTGTAAAAAAACTTATTTCAAAGTCCATTTGGATTTTAAGCAAGTATTAAGTTTTGTGTTTATAAAAGAGGGAGTTTCTTGTATCTGCCTTTGTGGTTTTGGTTTAAGAATATTGTTGGATGTTCACTGCTTTCCCTTTCAGAAGCTTTTTTCTGTGTTGTTGTATTTCTTGTTATGTTGAATTTCAGCATTTGTTTTCTAATCTGTGCATTAATTGAAGTTTCAAGCAGAGTAATCCTTAGCTTATGTCTAAGCAAATTAAGTTATTATTCAAAGATGTTCTAAAAATGTGGTTTAGATTATTTTGGATTTCCATAGCAACCATGAGATATTTTTCCTTGCTTTATCCGTAGGATCTACATGTGAAGGGTTTGCTGTTTGTCTTACCTTTATTTTCCTTTTTTTTTTTTTTTTTCACTTTTAAATATAAACATATTTTTAGCAAAGATCAGCATGAGCCTTTTCTGCTGTTTCATTTAGACATTTAGACTTCAATGCACTAAGAATGGTATCTAGGCAGATATGTCATTCTTTTGCATGGGAAGTATTTTGTGTTGGATCATTAAATGTCACTTTACATCTATTTCAGTGACAAAATTTACTAATGGTTGTTGAAGTTGGTTCTAAGATTGTTCAGACGTGCTGTAATAGAAGAGGGAAGGGGGAATGATAAAGGCACTAAAACAAAGTAGTTAGTATGATTGTACTGTGGCAATCGTGATGGTTAATGAAAGAGAAGCCTTCTGCTGAAGGGGTTCAGAAGCACTTGGGTTTGGATTTTGCTGCCTTCTGACGGAACTGAGCATACCCAGGATCTTTTCTTTACCAGCAGTTAACACTGAGGTTATGGTAACATACTGATTTAGTCATTAAATCAGCAAAGGCTATTCTTTATGTAGGATAAAATACCAATCCTTAGAAATTTGATGTTTTGTTAATAAAATCAAATTCATAGTGGTTTTAAAACGATGTGCCTCAACACAAAATGTAAACATCTGCGATAAATCGATTTGATACTGCAGTATCTCCTTCTATTCAGAGAAAATTGAAACACTATATTCAAAACAAATGCCCTACAGCAGTAACTCACCAATGTCATTCAATCTTTCCTTGCCAGCAGATGTGAGCTACCAGTGAGTTGTTTTAAAATGTGTTATACGAGACGTCGAGTTGGATTATTATGGTCCCTGCCGTTACAAAATTATTAATAAAGAATGATCTTCAAAATCTTTAGACATATTGTATAGAGGATACTTGGAAGAATGCGTACTTCGCTTTAAGTTACACCCTCTGCTGATTATATTTCAGTTATCCTAATGATCATTTTTTTTAAATTGTGCTTTTTTCACCTCAGGTAATGATTTGGGCCCACCTTCAACTAAGGCTGCAAACAAGTTTGAGGGGATGTCTCAGCAGTCAAGGTAAAACCTGTGTCTATGAAGGCAAAGATGAAAATTGATCTAAATATAACTAATTTGTAAATTAGAAAAAAATTGCCCTTCATATGAAGTAAAATCCTAGCTATGTTTCTTCATTAGTTTTCTGCATGCCTTACTACCATTGAAATACTTTGGCTTCACTGAGCTTCCTACGCTTTGTTCATAGCTGTCCACACACAATTCATCCTTTGAGCGGGATGGACAGAACGACTTGTACCAGAATCTATCTACCGCTCCTACAGAAGTGCTCTCTGAGCTGGGGAATGTTGCCTCAAACTACAGTCCAGCAGGACAAAAGTTTTATTTTCATGTCTCCTGGCATTTCATTTTATCTGGTGCAGTGTGAGGTCTCATGCCTGTAGCTGCGGAAGTGTCACTCTGGGTACAGGCTGGCGTCGAAGATAGCTCTATAGGAGAGAGGATTCATCTCAGTCTTCCAGCTTAACTGTTTTCCAGTCTGTGGAGCTTATGTGCTGACACAGTTTGTAAAAACACAAACTGCTTTTAGCTCGTAGTTCATCAGGTCAGTACATTACAAGTGTCTTTTTCAATAGCTGAAGTAGTAAGGATAGCCATACGTTCCTGTCACTTAGTGTTTGCTACTCCTTTATCCATGTTGTGACTCCAAGGTCCTGAGGTTCAAAGCATGCTAATGCTAATGAACATGTGCCTCAGGCAACACGACGGAGACCTTGCATGACCACAAGTGTACGTGATCAGGTCATGACTGGAGATGGATGTGTAACGTCAAACAAATCACAGTAGATGTGTAGGTGGAGTTTGTGGACACTCCTCAGTCTGTGAACTGCCTTGTCAGGACAGGCAGTGGGCGTGTTGTCGGTAGCACAGCTGACTTGCCACGTTTGCTGAATCTATCCAGGTGACACTGGGTATTCAGGGAAAAAGCAGTGATGTTCTACAGCACAAAGAGCTGGTGCCATGCTTGATACTTGTAAGACAAGGGTAAAAGTATGGTACTCGTGCTTGATGGCGTTAGAGGTAATTATTTATTGAATAAAGATTGAGCTTGGCTGTTCTTTCAGTTCTGTATCATGATATATTTTGACTATTTAAAAAAAAGCTAGAAAATTAAGATGCAAGTGTTTCATCATACTCATTTTGAAATGTTAGCTTCAAAGACAAATAATACCAGAATCAAGGCTGTTGATGCAGAAGACTCTCTGCTCTATTGAACATACTCTGGCAACTTCCTCACTCATTTTTCCTTGTTTTTTGAGTAATTATTTTGAGGTGATACTATTTTTTATTTGATTATTTATTTTTTTATTTTTATGCCTTAAATCAATTGGCTTTCTTCTTTTCTTTCACAGTCCTTTTTTATAAAAGCGATTTGGGTGTGGTTGTGGTGGAAGAAATTTGGTGTGTTTTTGTTGAAACTTGTAATATGTTTTGCCCTCACATGCCATGTTTGCAAATTTGAGCCAGCCGGGTGTTAATTGTGAAAAAAATTGTCTACAACATAGTATAGATAGAAAATTTTGGCAATATGCAACTTAGATTTTTATGCTGTAATTAAATTACTCACAACTGTCCTGCTTGTATTGTTGCTTACCACGACGAGTAGCTAACACAGCTGTAACACAGGTTGACAGAGTGAAGCATGTTGTTTTCCCACAGTCACCAGTATTTCCTTGGAGTAGCAGAGACTTTGTCTCCTAATGCAGCTAAAGTTTGTGTGTAATACAATATCACACTCATGGAGCCGGCTACAACGCATAAGCTCAGTCCTGGAAAACTTCAAACCACTGATATAAACGACAGATTATGTTTTGAATGCTTCAGTATAATTATTTTAAAGACCAAATTTTCCTTAAAGTTCAGGATCTGCCCACTGAGCTGTTCTTTCAGCTTCACCTACTTTCAGAGTACATTTTTGCACATAGCATAGTTTTTAGAATAAATGTGCCCTGTAGCATTAAAGCTGTGTGGGGTTTGTATGTCTTTTTCTCTGAAAAAAGTAGTTCATTCTTAACAGTGCTTTGAGTTTCGGGAACGATTCACAGACAAGATGGTTATACAAAAGAAACAAAATAAATGTGTATTTTTTTTTTAATTATGAATGTGTAGAGGGGAAAAATGGGAAAGAAAAAGTATATTTTATAATAGTTGTCAGCACTAATAATTCACATCTGTTGATTTAGCACTGGGACTGCAAAGACTGCACTTGGCCCTAGAGTTCTTCCCAAACTACCTCAGAAAGGTAAGAGTTCTCTTTGTGGGTATTCTCATAATGATATCTTTTAAACGTGTGTGAAAGTAGATACTTGTTTTAAATATGTGGATCTTTTCAGCAAAAGTTTTATTTTTAAAATGCCACAAACCAAGAAACTTTAGAAAAACTGAAAGGATGTTGGAAAATCAGGGAGGTTTTTATTAAACTAAAAAAATAGTTAGACCTATGGAACATAAGGAGGAAAGAAAAAAAAAAAAAAATCATAAACTAACTGAAGCTGTGAGAGACCTCAGGAGATCAGCTGGTCCGGTCCACCACTCAAAGCAGGGCTAACTTTTTGACATGAGAGCAGGTTGCTCAAGGCCATGTCCCGTAGCTTTTTGAATATCTCTATGGATATAACTTCTCTGGGCTCCCATTTCTTTTATCACTCAAGTTGGTAAACTCTTTTTCCTTCCTAATATCAGTAAGTCCAATTTCTTGATACCCTTGAAGTAAATTGTGTCCATTGTCATGTTTTGGTGATCGGGCTTGTTGTCTGTGTAAATACTTTGAAAAGAATCAGGTACTGTTACACACTTGCTTATATATTGGTGACGAACTTGCCGAGACCATCATCCCAGTGAACACCTTATGGCCCTTTCTTTTTAGAAATGTTTTTTTTTCTAGTCTCTCTGTAAAACCTGCCATATGAGTTTAAATAGTTTTTTGAGTTCTTGCAGCAGTTGACTGTAAAGTTGAAAGTAGACCTATCTTGTTGCTCTGATAACAGAGTCTATACATTATATCTGTGTGAGTGGGTGATCACTATAGAGCCTGAAGATCAGGATACGATGCCTGTCCAAACTTAGAAGCTAGATGACTGAAACTGAGAGTGCAAATCACATTAACAGAAAATGCAAATGTGAAATTTCAACTTTATTAAATTACAATTATTATGACATGGTATCGTATTTTGAAGGAGACACCAATGACGTGATAGGGTACCACTGCAAAGCAAGTCAACACTTCCTTGATTTAAAATTATATAGGTGAAAAATTAAGGTGGGCTCAATCAAAGCACTTTGATAAGGGCTACTATCAGTTTTTTTCATATCAGTTTTTACTTAAGCCTCAAATCATAGAATCATAGAATCATTAAGGTTGGAAAAGACCTCTAAGATCATTGTGTCCAACCATCAACCCAGTACCCATGCCCACTAAACCATGTCCCGAAGCGCCACATCCACAYGTTTTTTGAACACCTCCAGGGATGGTGACTCCACCACTTCCCTGGGCAGCCTGTTCCAATGCCTGACTACCCTTTCAGTGAAGAAATTTTTCCTAATATCCAATCTAAACCTCCCCTGGCGCAACTTGAGGCCATTTCCTCTCGTCCTATTGCTTGTTACTTGGGAGAAGAGACCAACACCCACCTCTCTACAGCCTCCTCTCAGGTAGTTGTAGAGAGCAATAAGGTCTCCCCTCAGCCTCCTCTTCTCCAGGCTAAACAACCCCAGCTCCCTCAGCCGCTCCTCATAAGACCTGTTCTCCAGACCCTTCACCAGCCTCGTCGCCCTTCTCTGGACACGCTCCAGCCCTTCAATGTCCTTCTTGTAGTGAGGGGCCCAAAACTGAACACAGTATTCGAGGTGCGGCCTCACCAGTGCCGAGTACAGGGGCACGATCACCTCCCTACTCCTGCTGGCCACACTATTCCTGACACAGGCCAGGATGCCGTTGGCCTTCTTGGCCACCTGGGCACACTGCCGGCTCATGTTCAGCCGGCTGTCGACCAAATCAATGTGGATGATCAGTGCTTGTACATTTGCTACTAGGTAAGTCTAGGAGACAAAGCCATATGCAAGTATCAACACAGACATTTTTTTAAAATGAGGCATCTGGTGGTAGCTATACAATTTCTTTCATGGAAATTATGCAAAGTTTTCCTTTTTTGGTATAAATAACCATAAATATAGCATGGAAGTGTTATTGCAGTGGGTGATACCCAAAGCGAGTGGTGGTGTGTTCGTAGTAAAATGTCAGGGCACCTTTTTGGCTCATATTGTATGATACTAAAGCAATGCTGAATATAATAGGAAATTATTCCTTCTGGTCAAAATGTGTTGCTTTCATCATGGGTCATAACTTTTTTTTCTCTCCTGTCCCCCTTCATCTGCTTTAATATAGAGTTTTTTAGTTGAGAGGTTTGGGGGTTTTTTTGTGTTTTGTTTTGGTTTTGTTTTTAAGGTAGATTTCAGTGAAGTTTTCTTAGGGAACTTAGCAGTAGAATCAATGCATGACACTGAGGAAAAACTATTTGAAAAGCTATTTTCAATTTCCTTCCATAAAAACTGCAAAATACACTGTTTTAAAACTTCTCATCTTTACTAAATTGTAAATATTTACAATAATTTATTTTTTATCAGTTTTAGTTTGAATGTCTATAATGCAGCTTATTCTATACACTGTATAGACATACATGCTCACTCGCTCTCTTCTTTAAGATTTTACAGGTACTAATCCTGAGACTTCGCGGTTTCTTTATATGGAGTTCAACTGTGTATATGAATGATAGGCATTAAAGAGAATTTTCATTGCAGTCACATCAGTGGATTGATAGGTTGTTTTGCAAAATACATCTTTTCTTATATTTAACTCTTTTTGGATTAGGTCCAAAAAGCAATCACTTCATTTCATCTTAAGTACTTAATGTATAAATTGACACCTAGTAGCTGTTGGATTAAGCACTCCTGGCCTTCAGTAGGAGCAATGAAATGAGACCTCAGTGAAAGAGGGTTAAGTAAAGATGTATTACCTTGCATTTGTCATAGACTAGGAGGACATATGGACAGTTATCGGGGCTCAGTGAACATGTGGTCATTACACAATTACAGTTCTGATATGTGCCTAAGTTCTTTAATATTAAGATGAGATTGTGAAAAAACATTGTTATGCTCTTTTGTTTTAGTGGCACTAAGAAAAATAGAAACCAGTCATCATCTTTCAATAGATAAATCCCATCAGCACGCGGAAATCTTTCAGAAGCCCTCACTGTCCATCGATATACCACAGAAACCACAACCTGGAGACTTGCCCCCAAAGCCTCTGCCTCTGGAATTAACTCAGAAACCTCAAGTGGGAGATTTACCCCCAAAGCCTGGAGAACTACCCCCAAAGCCTCAGCTAGGAGACTTGCCACCAAAACCACAACTTGGAGACTTACCTCCAAAGCCACAAATGAAGGACCTTCCTCCAAAACCTCAGCTAGGAGAGCTGTTGGCTAAAACTCAAAGTGGAGAAGCATCACTGAAGCCTCAGCTCTCAGAGGCAAATCAAAAATCTCACTCCTTAGATCTTTCTCCAAATGTACAATCTAGAGACACCGTCCAAAGGCAAGCATCTGAAGAGTCTAATGACCTAACACATACCCTGCCAGAAACCCCTGTGCCACTTCCCAGGAAAATAAATATGGTAGGTATTATTCCAGCTAGTTGAGAGTATCTGTGGAAGGCTTTGAAGTTACTGTAGGACTATCTGTGCAAAAAGAAACCCCACCCTTGAGCTGTGCACACAAAGTAACATAATGTTAGGGACTAGGATGGGGAATGAAGTGCTTTTTGTGCTCCCAAGCAGCTTCAGCAAATGCTGGGGGTTTACAAGGCCTCTTGCATGCTGAAACAAATATTAGTAACTTAAAAGGATAGCCTTGGGAGCATGACAGTGTATTTAGATTTGTTAGGGAACTTGAGCATTTTTATCTGTGCCAGTCATAATGCTGAATTAATTGGTGGTTTTCTCTGCTGTCTTTGCTCACTTCTTTGTATGCCTTAGATTACTAGAATATTTATATATTTGGTTTTTGTAAGCTTTAAGAAGTGATGTTAGCACCTGTTGTTAGTAGATAAAAAAAATTAAAGTCAAGTCAACTGTGACAAACTAGTAAATGTTCCTGTCGTGAGTATTTAATGTTGATATACTTAAGTGGTTAATGAAGATTCAGATATATTACTGAAGTGGCAGAATTGGTGCTGCTGGATGGTGTGTAGTAGCAGAGCTGGAACTGTAACTCAATTCCAAGTCTCCTTGTCAACCCCCAATTCATCTTGCTGTTCATATTGCTTAACCAGTGCAATTTCCGTCCAACAGAGGATTCTTCATGCGTATGTACGTTGAAATCATTTTATGAAATTCCAGAGCTCTCTTAAGATTTTCATCATTAAGAATACATTAAAAAGGATATGGTTTTGCTTGTCAAATTGGCTATGCAAAGCACTTATGTGAAAGGAAATAAGACTTCTGTTCTTGTAGTGAAAGCAGAGGGTGAGTTTCTCCTTTCTTGTGCTTCTCTGAGGAAGAACACTCTTTCTCTGGAGCCATCACTTCGCTTCGCTTCTGTCATGGACTTATCTGTAAGCTCCTATCTGAACTGAGAATGACAGGGTTGTTGCTTGGGCTTCCTGAGTGTTCTGGAGATTAAATAAAATCGTACAGGGATCTGATCAAAAGGTGTCTGCAACTGCAATTTGTTTACTTACGTACTTTTAAATACAAGCAGGCAAATGATGCTGGACATTCTCAGCTATTTGTCACTTTATTAAAGGAGGAAAGAAAGCAAATAGTGGCTTAGTTATTTGTTTTGTTTGGGTTTTTTTAAAGTCTTGCCTTCATACAGAAAAATTCTGAGGAAAAATTCAGTGTTCTCTAAATTCAGCCATTTTCACATGTACAGTAAATTAAATAGTTCCACTGTTTTACAGTGATCAAAATTACGATGTATCTGTGATAATTACTTTCCAGTTTTCTACATATCATTACATGCACACATGTATCTCTTCTTGTTGACTGCAGTCTCTTTTGCTCAAGTAATAACGTGCAAGAATTCCTCTTAAATGTATCTTGCCTCCATTTTCATCCTCCGGCTATATCCTCTCTGCACAAACTGGTGAAATGCTACAGCGCAGTGCAACAGTAAGACCCGTGACAGCAGCCACTAGTGCTTGTGGGTACTTCACTCTTGGTTTTGACTATTTAGCCACTGAATAGACGAGCACAAATTTTTTTATTGGAAGCTTTAGAAAATAAATTGTTCAGAATTATTAGGTAAAAAATAGCAATGCTGTTAATATATAAGGACTCAAAAGGATTTTTTTAGAGAAATGAAACTTGCTCTGACTGCTTCTAAAATCACACTGAGCATTTTTTTTTTTGTGTGTGTTCTTTTGTGTCTCTCTGAAGGAGACAAAATATTTCTTCTTAAACAAAAAAAGTGTTGAATGTAAATAAGAACGTGGAGGGATTATTAATGACCACAGCAGCTGATTATTATTCAGTCTTAAGCATGAAAGTCTCTTCTTAATAAGTACTAATATTGGATACAAGGGGTTGGGGGTGGGGTGGGTGATACTTGTTCTATAGCCGCAAATTACATGTCCTGGAATTGCTTCTATTTCTTTACACACCGGTGCCCCAGACTGTGTTCTGGAAAATATATACTCTCTTCAGATCCATCCTTTTTTAAACCTTCCCAAGATTAAATACACCTGGGGCTTGAATTCTCCTTTTAATCGCTCTCCCAAGTGAAGGGAATAGAATATTAACATGCTATCTGTGGTACTAATCAGAAGGAACCAGGAGCAATTGCCATCATTTTTCATGTGTTCTTACAAGCTGAGTTGATTACAGTTCTCTAAGTTTAGAGGAGTTTAACTTTCTTTAGTCTCTTTATTGAGTGAGACAGTTTTTATCTGGCAGAAGTAGTTGCCTTCCCTTCATCACCGGGGGATTGATTGGAAGTGTTCTTAGTTTGTAAAGGTTCTCTGGAGTTGAAAGCTGGGACTGGCCCCAAATACCCGTTAATACTGAATTCCAGTCCCTAGTGATAGTTGCGATTTTTGTTCAAATTATAAGACTTTGTTTAAAAAAGAGAGAAAAGCGTTCTTTGAAGTAACTTCTTGGTGCAGCAAACCCTTGCTGTAAAAAAACCTTTGATCTCTTATGAACTTCACTTCAGGTATTTCTGTTCATTTGTCTTGAGTATGGGGTTTTTTTAGTCTTATGATGTTAACTGCTTTGTCCCTTAGATCCCTCTATAATTGTTATTTTTCTGTACCTTGAGTTTAGTATGAGGACTCTTTGCTGTGTGTCTGTTCTGCTGTTGATCTGCAGGGAATTTTTTTTGCCAAAACATGGAGGTATTTCAAGTGGGTAGGTAATAGCAAAGAGAAGGCTCCCTAGGAAATTTCCTCTGTGAAGTTACTTTTGGCTCAGATTCCTCTAAACCTGCTGACTTTTCCTTCATAGCCCTTCTGCTTCTCATCTCCTTGTGCTCTTCTTGGTTTTTTGCATTCTTATCTGACTACTTCTGTTTAAAGAAGGAACTGTAGTTTTTGAAGAAGTGTGGGTATGAAAATACAGGAATATAAAGTAGCAGGAGTGTTTTGCTGTGAATATTGCTTCCTTACTCTATTTGGAAATAATTTAAAGCATTTTCCCTGCCGTGAGAAACATATGTTTGGGGAGGAGTCCATGGCTCAGGCTTTTTCATATGAATTAGCAGTATGCAGCAAAATGTGACCTAGAAAATACTTGGACTCAGAATGTTAAAGCTGTGAGAATATCTAATGTGAATTATCATCACAAAATAGTACTGCCATCTGAAATTAAGATTCTTTTAGTAAGAAATTGCTAACATACTGGATGAAAAATCATTCAAAAAAATAACTTCCAGTCCTATAAGCAGATCTGAAATCAAAGGATACTGTATTTTTGCACTATATCCAAAACCAAAACTGTAAGGCATACTGGGATTTCAATGCAGCATTTTCCTCAGCCCTTAACTCTCTTGTAACATTCAGAGGAGGTTGGATTTCATTTTCTGTTCATGGTGGGTTTTTTAATGAAATATGTATTAAAGGAAAGAGGGTGTTTGTGGAATGGAACAATGTAAAGATCTTATTTAAACTTTCTTTACTGGAGGAGGCGTAGGTTCCTTAAGCTGTGCACTACACATCAAAGTGTCTTGGGAGTTCCGAACCTTAAGAAAAAGAAAACCTATAACCCTGTAGGTAATTTTTTTTTTTAATATCCTGGTTGAAGCAGAGGTTTTGATTTTATGTCCCCCGATTGCAGGGAAAGCAATTTGGTAGTCTTCATATTCACCTAAAATAAAACATAACTAAAAGGCAAAATTCATATAATGTATATGTTTTCATTGTTCCTTATGTCCGCCATCTAAAACTTCATTCTGTTTTTAGGGGAAAAACAAAGTTAGGCGAGTGAAGACCATTTATGACTGTCAGGCAGATAATGATGATGAGCTCACATTTGTTGAAGGAGAAGTAATTATTGTAACCGGTGAAGAGGACCAAGAGTGGTGGGTATGTATCTTTTCCTTTTGGTTCCACATAACTTCTTTATGACTTTTAAAGGAAAGCCTTTTTTTTTTCAAATCTGGGGGGGTGGATGTTGTTTTGGTTTGTGGGTGGTGTTTTTTTTCTTTTGTTGAGTTTTGGGAGTTTTTTGTCTGAGCTAACATCCAGCCCTTAAACTCTGATTAGAGAAGACCCCCTTTCTCTGGTAGGGTCTGTCTCTTCCTGGGAGTCTGCTAGAACCATCCTGACCAGGTTTGGCTTTACTGCTGGCTCATAGGAACACGTATTTACATATGTCACTCTTTGTAATGCACACTAGCCTTTTATTAAATGAAGAGGTGGTGATTTTTACTCCATTTAGAATGTTTACACTCTTCATGAAAAATGAGAGATGCAATTATCTTATGTTCACCAGAAATGTTAAGTTATACCTTCAGGGGTTGCTGGAAGTTTGAAAAACTATCTGTAATCAGTGTTGTAAGCTGATGGTTTTCCTCCTTAAATGAGAGGTAGTTAACATTTTCTTTCCCTTCTTCCCTCCTGTGCCATTTGTTTGTATCATACGCCCCCCTACTCTGGACTGCATATTGTTCTTTGGTTCTTGAGTGCTAACATCAGGTTTTTCTCAACCCCACTTGAAGGCTCCAACCCTCCCTTGTCACCCCACTTCTTGCCTCCAAAGCCCTGCTACATCGTACTTCCCTGCCTAAGAATTATTACTGGGGAAAATGAAACAGATTTCATTTTGATTAAAACAAATTCTTATCGCAATGCTGCCTATGATTTCCTAATCTAAGTGCAGTGCAACCTTTGCTGTTTTGGTTTTAGCTACATGGTTTCCTCTCACTCATCATTTAAGCGTGGAAGATTTTCAACTGAAAAGATGGTATCAAAAGAGAAATGTCCAGTGAAAAGCTGGTGTATTAACCATATCATCCAGTCCCTGGTTATAGTTGCATTAGTTGCTGAATCTGTTTTGTGAAGTAGCTGTTTAAGATCCCTGGGCACATGCCTGACAAGCTCCATGAAGTGCTCCAGTCTGAGTATTTCTGAGAAGGGAAGCGAGGGCTGTTGACTCATATGCTTCAGAAATTTGGCTCTACAAGAGGAAATGGCCAGCCCTGCATGTTTCCCCTTCCCACTTTGTTAGCTTGTGGAAGAGGAAGGAGGTACACTATTATTTTGAAAGTAGTGAGCAGCACTGTAGCAGGATGAGAAGAGGGTTATGTGGTCAGTCAAGACTGCTGCTCCAGTGCTATCAGTTTGACAGTTGTTTATAATTATGCATTTTCAACATGTGAAGTTCATATAGAAGGTGCTACTATTTTTTTTTTAAGTTGCTTGGCTATTTCTTTATAAATTATTATTACGCAAAACATTTAAGAAGTTGTACATGAAGGATACTTAATGAGAATACTGTGATTTACTATAACTAATAAATAAACACTAGTATGCACATAAATCATTAGGATTCGTACTAATTTAATAAGAAAATAGCTGGGCCTTTATCACTTTAAGTGAAGCATGCAGATTATCATAAGTAACTTCACAACTGTAGCAGAAATCTCCCTTAAGTAAGATGTTTAGGATTAATTCAGTTAACTAAGATGAATGGTTTTCAGAGATATATATCTTCTTACTGAAAGTTAGTCTATCAGACAAAAGAAAATCAGGCTTCTGTTTTGGTGAGATTCTTGAAATTCGGTGGTGTATGTGGGTTTCCAAATAAAATTGTAGTTTTGTTCTCTTTAGATTTAGTTGGCTTAATTTGTCTTATTTATAATATGCTTGTTCGGTTTTATTTTGTTCCTTTACACAAATTCAAATGTTAACTAAGGTCTGCTTTCAACTGTCCAAGAACTTGCAAAGGCTCGGTAGGATCCCTGCAGTTCTGCTGCTTTTGAATGAAGTAAATGCAGTCTACAAACTCCATGTGTACACACACACACATATATATATATATGTACGTTTTTCTCCTGTGTTGCAGATTGGCCACATCGAAGGACAGCCAGAGAGGAAAGGGGTCTTTCCAGTGTCCTTTGTGCACATTCTGTCAGACTAGTAAAAACAAACAAACAAAAAATCCTAAACTTGAGCATTGCACATTCTTCATGCAAGACGGGCTTTTTAGCAAAAGCGAACGCTGCTGCCTCCCTGTAATCCTGTGCACAATTGTATATATAGCTGCTGTTACAAATTACGAATTCATTTAAGTTTCACCTCATGAGGTTGAATTATATGTATTGTAAATATACTGTGTTATTCTGCCTTTGCCAGTATTATGGTAGCCTTGGAACCTGGCACGCCTTATTGGGTTCGTTGAAGCCATCCTTGGCATCTAGCACTTACATCTCTGTCTATGCTGTTCAAAATACCTACGAACTGCCAGCTTTCCAACCATAGGTGGTCTCCGTCAACCATGTAACTGTACAGAAATGACTGTTCCTAATAACTCGGTATTCTCAATATACAGTTAGCAGAAAGTTAGAATGAGTGARTGGTTTTGGACAATTTAAAAATCAGTCTGCAGTTTTTATAAGTGTATGCAGTTTACAGCTATGAAACCCACTTCGGTATTTATTTAATATAGTGCTCAGTTAAGTGTAATTATGAAGACAAATATTCACTGACTTTACAGATAACAGTAATGTTTTACAGTGTGCATACAGCATTTCATGTTTATATTATGTGGACCTATGCCAAACTGTGATTGCAGTTCCCCTGTGATATTACCTCACTATAAAAAGTTAMAAATTTATTTCATTCGAAAACTTATTTTAATGAAAATTAGTCATATTGTTCTTTAGTAGATATATGTGAAATTTGCTGGTTTCTTTCACTGAATTCGTAGTAACCAAGGACTTCTAGAAAATGTTAACTGTTGACATTATGCATGCATTTAGACGCTTACTTGAAACCTGCCTTTGTACAAAAGTAGTACTGTAGTCATATAGCTACATTTGAAGAAAAGAACATTTTAACTTAATTGCTATTCAGATTAATGTGAGCTTGCAACAGTATTTGTTTATAGCTAAATTGGCTCTTTGAAAAATGATTTTGTGGGGTTTTTTTTCCTCTGTCTTCAACCTTGCTAAAAGTTAGTTACCTAAAATAAAATTTCTTAAGTGGTGATATAAGGATAAATTTAAATTATTTTTAATTGCTCTAAAAAGTGGAAGTTAAGATGACCTCTCATGCATTTGATCAGGCTGTTAATGATAGAGCTYAGATCACAAGTATCAGGCTTGATAGTAGAGTTCACTAAACTGTAACTGTAATAGTCTTAATTCAAAACACCAAGTAACAGACATACTGTTATAAAGCAAATTTGTAAGAAAATCGTTGGACGGCTGCATTTGACCTGAGGTTTCTTGAAAGTTGGTATAAAGTTGCATTGCCAGAAAACACTTAAATGTATTATTGAAAACTTTCATTTCCTATGTCACTTTCAACATCATTTTTTAACTTTGAAACATAATGCAGTTGTGTTTTTCCCACAGTTTGTCTGTAGCAGGTTCCATGACTTTCATGTGTAGTTTTGTATTACTTGCTTTAAATGTTATTTTGGCTTCAGTACCTAGTACTGCTATTTCAAAGCAGATTGTATTGGCTGCATGGAAAGATTTTCATTTCATAAAAACACATCTCAGACTTTCTGAGGGTTTTAATTTTTAATTCCGTTTGACAGACTGTAGTCAGTGAATATTTAATTCTGTTTGTGGTTAATATAGAAACAAATATCAGTCTAAACCCCACATGGAAAAAAATGCAAAATATTTATCAACTGTTAATGGTTTTATCATTTATAACAAAAGTTTATTGAAAAAAAAAATTACGCAATGAGTGAGCGAGCCTGCTGGCATCTAATTTTCAGTATTACCAGCTCCAGTATTTCAGACTTTATTCTGTTTTCTATGGAAAGGAAGTCAGGATTAGCATTTATCTAGCATTCCATTTTATCCGTTACTACAATGTTTTAAGTTGCATTAAAGAACAAAACCTATTCACTTTTGTGGTCAATTGTATTTTTAAGTGATCTCRAAATAAACTGATAAAAGCAAATCATATAAAGAAAACCTAGGCATGTAAAATTATGTAGAGTCAAATGTCTATTCTTTTCTACGCTCTTTAAAATAGTATACATATGCATTTTATAAAATTAAATGAGTTCCATCGGGAACAACAGTTCTGTTTATTCTGGCTTATTGTGGGTCATAAGAAACCTGAAAATGTATGATATTGATTGAGTTTAAGTACAGTATTATATTTGAACTCAATGAGCCACTGTCTGCAATTTTGTACATGACATAGTATTTGGAAAGTCTAAATCTTTATGGAAAATTAGCTGATAAGGGGTTGGGGGGAGGGGCAGGGGAAGGTGCCCCCAGAGGGGGAAGTATGCTCTGCAGATGATGTCTTATTTACTGTTGAACAACAGTTGCTATTTATTTTTTTATTACATAGTACATCAACGTGTACAGAAATCAGATCTGGTCATGCCACTAGTTAAAATCTTGACTTCTCATTGAATGTTAAGGTAAAACATCAGTACACACGTCTATTCACATGTATTTAATGTGACAGTTTTTGAGTACTGTATGTGTTAATTTCTACTTTTTTAATATTTAAAATTGCTTTTAAATAAATGTATTCAGTTGATCCCAGATATCTGAACAAGGCCCTTTTGTCAACTGGAATATCTTCTAGGGAGAAAGTCTGGATTCCAAACAGGTAGAACTAAGACACTTGAAATGTTTTCTCTTGAATATAAAGCACCCCTTATAYAATGCAATTAAATGTGTATCTTTTTAACAGCTGTTAAATATGGATGCAATTGCCTTTATCTGGAAAACTTTACTTACTAAAGTTAGCATCAAAACACTTATTTTGTCCATGAGTTTCGATTGCTTTCTCTCTGGCTTCAGTAGATGCTACAGAAAGCCAGCCGGTGTGTCTTGTTTTCTACAGCTGGCCCTTCAGGCTGAAAAGAACTGTTAGTTTGGGGCTTTCAAATTTACATAGGCTAAACATATGGGGCAAGGGGTGTGTGAAATATGGACGTGGGGCAGGGGAAGCAGTCTGGTTAAATATTCTGCTCTTGCTCGGTTTCTACCTTGTCACAGTATTTCAGATAACAGCATTCAGAGATCTGTTGATTCCAGTAGCCTCAGTTCTCTGTCCTACTTGTATTACTTGTTCTTCAGTGACATGTATTGATTTCCTTTTGCAAGTCAAAATTGAGGTGGGTATCTCATATACTGTTTGGAGTAGARGAGACCAAGACAAATGCATGCCCAGAGAACTCCACTGTTGTTCAAAGTTTCGGTCTGCTTACCCTTTTCCTGGCAAGCTTAAAGCTCGTAGTTGAGCAGAGACTGATTGTTAATCAAAACCAGTGCATGTGGTGCAAATCTTAAATACCAGTCAGTGAAACTTAGAAATAGCTCCCCCCTGCCCAACAAAAACCCAAACACTCCAACCCTATAAATATGATTTAATTGTTGTCAGATGTTTCCCCCCTCCCCAGACTCTATAGTTCTGTGTGACAGTTCACCTGAGCATCAGCAAAACAACTTTACTTTCCCCACACTCTGCCCCATTATAAATTTATAGTTTCATGCCATTCACACCTTAGACCAGTAACCCTCCTATGCCAAGAAACCAGAATATGATAGAGGGGCAAACGTCCCTAAGTAAAAGTTCAGCTTCAGGCCTTAAATTCTTACAGACAACTTCCCAACTTAGTCTTGAGTTTAAGGCTGTTGGGAGTGCTTTTATGAGACACTTTAGCCCTTCTAAAACACAGCTGGAAGCTTTTCAGATGGATACAGAATGCACACAGGACTGTATACGGATGAAAACATATTAGCTGCAAGCCAAGAATTTTCTTATCTAATACAAGCTAACTATTTCAAGTTGTCTTAATGATACTTTTAGGGCTATACATAACATGATTTACAGCWCAGTCATCTGCTGAGAGAGCGCTCAAGTTTCTTCTTGAGATAAGCTAAGTGCTGTTTGTCAACTTGTACTTAAGCTTACACCCCCCCTCCCGCCCCATCCTGCGGCGTGCACAAAACCTGCGAGTCTTGACTCGTTCTCGTCAGCTGCTGTTCAAGTAACACTAAAAACGATAGTGTGTCACGGTACAGGCTTTGCCTGGTTCCTCTGTAAGTTACAGAACAGATCCTCCTGTCTGCAGCAAGGCGGATGTCTGCTCTAGTCTCTTTTTACAATAGCGGGGGCGGGGGACAAACAATTTGTGACAGCTGTCGCATCTGCTAACTGTGCAGAGCAGAGGAGAAGCTGCTCCATCGTTTGCTGTACCACCTGAAGAATGTTTTGAATGAGCTTTAAGCTTACCTGAACTTTAAATCCAGTGTTAATGCTACTCTGCAGGTCCTACCTCTTTGGCCTTGGTTCTTGTAGTGTCTGATGAGAAAAATCCCCTCTCCTTGTGCTTGTTGCTTTTCGCTGAAAGGTGGTGTGGGACTAGGTCCATTCCCCCGTGGGATTTTTTTCCCCCAAGGCTTGAAGATGTTTCTTGTGCTTCAGTTACCACCAGAAATTTAGAAACCTGATTTTTCTCTCACATTCCTATTGTGTAGATGAATCACCCTTGAAAACTCAAACTAGACTGCTCCAGAATAGCTGCATGAGAGGTGGTTTCAGTGGTTTCATTGTATTTACCTTTGTTCAGTTCAAAGCAATAGCATTAGGCTTGGTTTTTTGGTAACTAATTAATTTCCTCAGTCTCTTCCCCAGGGAATACTACAGGAAGAACTTACTACAGCTGCCTGTAAACTTACAAGAGTAAGGAGTAGTGTGCACTAGCTTTAGCCTGAAGCTGCTCTCAAACCTAGTATAGTAATGTCTTTCATCTCTCCCTGCTCCCACATCCCTGCTAAGGTAGTAAGTGTCAACACGTCTCTGAGCTGGAGTTTCTTAGTGTTTAAATAAAAATCAAAAACTTGCTTATCRGAAAGGATTGAAATGTGCTCCTGAACTTCAGACTGAAGAAAGACAAGCCATCTCTTGAGCTGAAGATGCACAGAAGAGGTCTGCAGCTGTTTGTTGGTTAAGCAGGGGTTTTGCGGTGGTTTTCTGCTGGAGCTTGCGGACTTCTTTAGTGACCTGGTGACACCAGCAGCCACACAGTGCTTCAAAGACGAAAACAGGCATTTTTTCAAATCAATAAAGATTATACTGCCTGTAATCACCTGTCCATACTGCAAGCCATCCTGTCCATGGCTCTAGACCTACATATCCACATGTCCTAGCCTTCCCTTTATTCATTGTAGACTTTGAATTCAGAGCTGTAGCTCTACTTGAATAACTTTATGGAGGAAAGCAAGAGCCCCAGGTAGCTGAGCAGTGRGTGAGCTGCAGCCAGCCACATGCTCTTATTTCAGATGAGGCTTTTCATTGTGTGGAAACCCATCCAGGAGCTGGAAAAAAGCCTTGTGGAGCAACTCCAGGACCATTGCGGTAGTTCTGACCTCTGTGGATAGAAGCATGGGGATGAAGGGCAGATTTCTGATCCAGGATCTTCTTCAGCCTCTGTTCTCCCTACAGGAACTGGGCCATCCTCTGCAGAAAGAAACAGGAAAACAAATGCTAAACCTGCCTCTATAGGGTGCACAGAGCTTCTGGCCTGCTTACAAGAGAAGTTTAGCAGCTTGGACATCTGGAGAGCAAGGAGCATTGAGCTTCATGTGAAGTGAACTTACACTGAGTGATGCTGGAGTCTTCTGCAGAGTATAAGAACAAATCTGAACTCTACATGTGCTACAACGTGGAGGTGTGAGAAGAGCAGGCGCTGGGGGCAACACAAACCACAACTTGGACCCCTTTGAAAGAGTAGGAATGACTCAGTCATTGATGTGAAGATCAATCGTAAGGAGTCAGCAGCTCTCCTGTGAGCGCTGCCTATAGGTGGGCCATATACTCACCTGAAAGCTCAAGGTGATGCAGAGATTCAAGTGATATGAAGAAATGAAGGTCCCTTGTCCAGAAGCAGCAAGACCTTAGTAAACAATAATGGGGGAGGGAGGGCAGCGCAGCAGTCAGACCATCTGGTCAGCACTATTCAAGTACCTGCTGTAGTAGCTGGGCCCTGTGGAGCAGCAGCAGGTGTCAAATGTGCAGGCAGGGTCCGTGCCCAAGATCCAGTGAGTAGGAGCATTTGTCTGTAAGCAAGGAGGTGCTGCTACCCTGCCAGACCAGTCCCTGGCAACAGCCCTACGTGTGGCCCAGGTCCACCTTAAATGTGGTTCTGGCACCCCCACTACCTCCTTAGTGCAGGTCTGGAACGATGGCCTTGCTTAGGGATGGATTTTGCTCAGGATTATCCTTCAACTCAGTACCTATGTTCCTGCCAGCTCTGTCTGAGATGCTGTTGGGTCCAGCTGAAAAGCTCCTTCTGTTCCCCCCTTCCTGCCASGATGCAGAGAGAAAGTTTAGATGAAAAAGAAAATACTAAATTTGGTGGTGGAAAAAACCCTCTCTACTTCAAAACCCTTGAGAGCAGAATTTTGTTCCTCTCACTTGCCCACGGCTGTGTTTTTCATGCAAAATGCAGCCCCTGGTAGTGTTTATTTAGCCCGGGGTTGTCATTGCCTCCCTCTCTGTAGAGCAAGTTGCTGTAGTTGCTTGTCTGGTGGAACGTAAAAGSCTGCACCAGTGTAGTACCTCTGCAKAGGGGTCCTGTTACCTACGTGACTTCTCATTACCCCGGCCTCACTGCTGCCCATGTCTCCCATCTGCTTTGGGCTAAAGACAGGACTTGTAGCCATTGTGGCCATCGCAGTGAGACCCGTGCCATGGYGTGGGGCCTCTGGGGCTGTATTGCAGCCCCCTGCCAGCAACTGACAGTAAAGCCTGGCAGCAAAATGCCATTTAGAGAAATTACCTTAAGACACATTACCCCCATCTAATCCCTGTCCCTTCCTGAAAGGGATTGACAGTGCAGGASAACAACAGCATCTGTTGCTGGAGGGAGAGCTTCCTGGTGGGCAGATGGGGATGGGGATCCTGTGTCCTGGGGGGACCCTCGCTTCTCCTGCAACCAAGATGCCATCAATCATCAACACAAGATGGAGGAGAAACAGAGCAAAGTGCCTCGGGAAGTCACAACCCCTCTGGTGCCTGAGTGCAGCTCCAGAGACTGAAGGAGCTGTTTAGGTTTGAAGGAAAAATTCAGCTTTGATGAGTTTTTTTCTTTAGTTTGGGAGGATCAGTMTTAAAGGCAACATCTCACTGCGGTGGTTCGGCTGCCAGGCCAGATAACCGGGCTCTGACTGTAGCAGGGACCAACACCTGCATTTAGGGTTGCCAACGGCCCYGTCCCCAGGCCTGTCGCCGGCCGTGCCCTTCCCGGGGTGTCAGCCTGCAGCTCCGGCCTCCTGTCCCGGCCTGGGGGAGCCCGCAGCCAGGAGGCTCTCCGGGATGGTTGGTTCTGGTGCGCACGCACCTGAAGTTYGCAGGGTACTCCTGCACCCCGCGGGTACCCTCCTATTTCTGCAAAGCCTCGCTCATGCTCTGCCACCTGCTTCGTGCATGCTTGCCCGGAGCAGCCTGTCTGGCTGAGGCTGCCCTGGCGCGTAAGGAAGGGTCCCCTCGCCGCCGGGACACCGCTGGCTCCTGGCGGAGGGTCCCTCCTCGCGGTGGGGGCAGAGGCGGAGGGCTCGGACCCCCCTCCCATTCCCACCCCCGGCCAGACGGGCCTCCCTCCGCGGCTGCGGGGAAACACGCAGAGGGCAGGGGCACCCCTCCCGAGTGCCGCCTGCCCCCCCACGGGGGCTGCCCGGGGTGAAGCCGCTGCACCCCGCGGTGAAGGGGTGGGGGACGACCGCGGGRATCGCGGCCGGGCGCGGCGAAGGTGCCGGAGCCGCCTCTCCCTCCCCCCRCGCCGCTTCCTTTTATAGCGATGCGGCACCGCGCCCGCCGCCCGCCGCCGGCAGCCAACCTGCGGCCGTGACGCCGCCGCCCGGCAACCCGGAAGGCCAGGCTGCGCCCCGCGGGCCGCCCCGCCGCCCAGGTAGGCTGCCCGCGCCCCCCGCCGCGGGCGGAGCGGAGCGGAGCGGGGAGGGGCGCGGCGCGGCGGGAGCAGGGCGGCGGCGGCGGCGGCTGCCGGCGGGCGCCCCCCTGCCTCGGCGGCTGAGGGGAGCGGGGTGTCGCCTGAGGGGAGCTGGGGGTGGGCGCCTGAGGGGAGCGGGAGATCGTCGCCTGAGGGGAACGGGGGGAACATCGCCTGAGGGGAGCCGGGAGGAGTTGGGGGGGCAGAGGGGAGCCGGAGTAAGGGCGGGAAGGTGCAGCCCCACGGGGCCGGCGGAGGCTCTATCAGGCCGCGGGCAGAGCCGGCGTCGGCAGCCGGGGGGAGCCCCGCGCCGAGCCCTGTGTCCGCCTGAAGGCTGGAGCCGCCGCCTCAGTTTCCCTCAGCGCAGGGGGCTGCGAGGCCGCCCGAGTCAGCAGGTGCCGAAGGGGCCCGGCTCGTATCCGCGAGGGGCACGGGGTTGACGGGCTGGGGACCGGAGATCCTCTGTGCCCTGGCACCAGGACGGAGGTGACGGATCCAGCGAGCGGTGTAGCAGCCCTCGCGCCAACCAACGCTATCTCCAGCAACTGCCAGCTTGAAACCGAGCAGCAGTAAGCTGGGGTGGTCGGCTTCAGGAGGAAGCCACGGTTTGGTACTGCGCCCTGCGTGCGATGGGTGCTGCTTACGGCTGCCCTGGGTTGGGACCAGCGGYGACATTCGCTGGCTGCTTCTCGCACTGAGCGGGGCGCATTGCGTTTGACTATCGCCTGATGCTCGGACAGGTGCCCGGCTGGAGACTTTTCAGTCGTCATCGTTCATGCAAATCTTGCACCTGCTAYGACTAAACATCTAAAAGTTCAGCCCAGCGGCCAGAAATGCACTGGACTGGCCGGCGAGGAGGCGAGCACTTCTGCTTTGGGGGATTTGGTACTTCCTCGTCTGGGCAGGGACGGTGGTGTGGTTGTGATCATGACTGTGTGTGAAAAGTACCCCTCTCTTAAGCAAGTTGTAGCGTTTCAAAAGGATTAGTGGTGAAATAGAGAGGAAATAGCACAGAGCAACCCCTAAAATATGAAGATTAACTGGCTGTATGGTTTAGAGCGGCGTTACCCTTTTGCCATTTAAAAATGAACTCTTATCTCCAATAATCATTCTTTAATCTTTAACATACATGACCCAGAAAGCCATGAGGGCTATACTGTTTGTTCAGTGTTTTGTTAGGTGCGTGATTAAAACAGTAGAGAGGCCCTTTTTTTCATTCAAACAAACCAAACCCCATATCTGCGCCCTGAACCGAGAAGTGTTTTGAAGAGATGTGGGATTTCGTCGGAAGTGCAACGTCGTCTTTGTTTCAGTGCTTGACTGAAAGTGCAGCCTGGTGGCAAGCTGCCGGCTGTTTAATGTCGAGGATGCCAGCACTGCTGCTGCGGGGAGGGGGGAAGCATTCGGGGTGCCTGGGTGAGCTCTGAGGGACCCTCCCGGGCGCACACAGGCACCCTGGGTCATTTCAGTGCTTGACCCTGCACAGAAGAGCTGCTCGGGGTCATCTGGCCTTCGTGAGATGCTCCCAAGCTGCTGTTGCAGGTGGCAGTTCCTACCTGCTGCTCTACTCTTGCTTCAAGCACTGCTCAGACCGAGGGGCCTCGCTAGTGCGTTCTCCAACAGTCGTCACCACTTGCCTTCCCAGGGCGCACCAGAGGTCGGTGGTGCGGTTTCCCCCATGGCTCGGCAGGAGCAGCACCTCTGGCATGATGGAGTTTCTGAGAGGCAGTGCTCTGCACAGAGACTAGGAAGCGCACGGGATCCAGCAGGAACAGTCGTACCAACAAGACTTTTAAAAACGTTTCCAATAAAATCTAGAGCGCCCGTTTCTCTGACCGAGATCGATAGTTCAGACTGCTCAGCAAGGAGCATGTRTGATGGATTTTCAATAATCTGCATGGCACAGCTCAGGCTTGAGGAAAAAATAGTCAGGCCTCATTCTGTGCCTCTAAATGTGAGTGTGCCCAGTAAGAGCAGTGGAAGAAGCTGATGCGCTGAGGGTAGTTAAAAGCTTAATGCCGCCTGTAGAGTGTGAGAGGGCACGGCCTCTCTTAACTGCTGTTTCTTTTTACTCAAAGGTATCAGAGGATAAATAGCAGCTCACAAGAATAAAGACTGATGTTTGAGATACTTCCTGTGCTTGTTGGAGAAGAACAAGGCCAAGAGTATTTTGAAAGTAAAAGCTTATTTCCTGTGAAAAACTTTTGCTGAAGTGAAGGGTGAGATGGTTGTAGAGCTGGAGTCACAGCTGCGGTGATTCAGGCCAGCCACGCTGGCACCCGGATGGGGCTGGCTGGGTTGGTCTGAGGCAGAGCGGAGGGCACCCAGCGCTGGCCTGTCTAAACCTGCAGATGGGGAACAGGCACAGCATCATGTGCTCCTCCTGCTTCACTGGGAACGGGAAGGGAGGCTGTGTCCTCTGCCTGCAGCCTCGAGAACTTGATTAGAGACTACAGGTTGGTTCGTCTGCAGGTATAAACTGGCCTGCCCTGGTTGACTAAATACATGCTCCAGAGGCCCAGCTGAGAGCCAGTGCGGGTCTCTTGGCCACCCAAGCAGAGTAGATGCAGGAGTGTCATCCCATCATGGGTATCAGGACTGTTTCTGTAAGCGGAAGGTCATTCCTGCAGCACTCTCTCAACCCAGACTTAGAAAGGCTTGTCTCTGAGGTTAGCTCAGTCCAAGACCTATCTTCCTAATCGTCTGGTTTAGGTTTTCCTTTAGTGCTTACCGTGGCTGTGAGCTTGCTTATCTGCTGAATCACTGCCCTCGTGCAGACCTGCAGGGTTCCACTGGGAGCTGAATCGGGTTCCACCAGGAGCTGAATCAGGCTCCCTGGCTCCCAGGCGCTGCCTTTCCGCTGCAGCAGCACAGCTCTAGGGGAGGAGGCGGCTGGGCACCGAGCGCAGCGCTGACAGTCTGCTGCAATACAGCTGCCGGAGCAGGGATTTCAAATCTGCAGTCAGGCTGTATCTYGCAGTGGGTAGAGAGCACTTTGCACGGTGTCTGCAGTTACTCAGCTGTTGGAAACCTTTGTTCTGCGCTGCTCTGTGTGGAGCTTGATATAGCTTGGATTTTCTTTTGGTGCCTGAGTTCTATTACTGTCCTTGATGGGTATATTTTAAAACTCTTCCCCCCAGTGGCTTTTTTTTGTTGAATACTGCACACATGAATTTATTCCCTTAAGATCTTTCTACACCAGAGATGATCAAACTGAGTGTATGTGTGACCTTGTGGTATTAGGTGGGATAAGTCTAATAGGTAGCTTTGGTTTCCATTCCCAGCAGTTTTTTACATGGTGCAAGCTGCTTTTCTATCATCAAAAATGCAATTTTTATAAAATGCTGGGTTTGATATCTGCTTTGCAGAAATGCTGTAAGATCTACTCCAGGGTATCTAATGGACAAACTCTTTTTTTTCTCAAAGGCTTGCTGGATAGAAAAGGAAAAATACCAAATCTTCTGACTACAGCAGAAAACTTGGAATTTTATCTGAGTCTCGCTAAGGCAGTCTTTGTCTCAGCCAGAATTAGTACCCACCCCCCCCCGCATCTGCTGTGTTCCCAATCTTGAGGTCAAACCTSCTGGCCACAACCCTCTCTATTTAAGAAAAAAAATATAGACAGTAGTTGTAATCTGTGCTATGAAAATCTAATCTGTGACCTAATTTGTTGTGATACCATGAAGAACCTGTCAGTAGCAATCACTGTAACCCGTGGCATGGACGCACTGCCTGCTTTCCAAGAGCACTCGCTCATCCTAGCCTCGGAGTGGTGTCACGCCAAGTGTGTACGTTTGGGCTCCTCCACTGCCAAATTTGGGGAATAACATACAGACAACTCTCAGATCACTTTTGTTATGCTTTTAAAATGAAAGTGGCACAGGCAGTCTTTCTATGTGTGGAAGTAAACCTCTTCTGCAGGCAATCCCTGCAGAACAGGCTGGTTTGAAACGTGCGGAAAAGAAAATGAGATGCAACCAAAACTGGACAATTTTCTGTGTGTTGTGATATATGTTTACCTGCTAATTGCTCATTCACCTTGTCTGTGGCAGTGACTTGGATACAACCAACTCACTGGGTGAGTGTTTAGAGGAGTAATTCATCTAAATGACTTGGCACCAGTGTGAGCTGAGGCTTCTTGGGCTAATTCTCAGAGGGCAAAATCGGCTGGCTTCTGGTACAGCCCCTTTGAGTCAAGTTTGTTGTCCTTTAAGATAAAAAAAAMCAAGATCTTCTGTGGTGTGTTACTGAAACCATAGCACTGCCAATCTTGCTCTGCAACGCTAGAGAAGGACGGAAGGTTTTACAGGTCGGGAATGCACAAATAATAGGCTGAAAAAGTGTGAATCGTATTCCTAGGTCCCTGCACTGCTCTATCTGACGGAGAAATCTTAAGTGAGGAACTACTGCTCTATCAGAAACGGGCAGCAGAGCTGGGCTTCCGGCTTGATTGTTCTAGAAATAACAGTTCCTTTTTTTAAAAAATATTATCTTTAAAGTGCTTTACTTGAAAGTACTAAATTAAAATGTGCAGGGGCATGCAGTCTATTAATAACTGCTAAGAGATCTGTGTCTGTGCTTAGTGAGACACCATCAGTCTGTTTGGACTTTGAGAGCCTCTGGGTTACTAGCTGGGTTATTGGGATCCAGTAAGATGCACGTCCAAAACGAGGCCATAATCTAYGGTCTTGCTTCTTCTCTGCTCACCTTCACAGGAGCTTCCTGCACTGCCATTAGGGCAYTAGCTCTTACACTTTTTATTTTGAGCCTCCTCTTTATTTTCAGTACTTGTACACTTCTTGTTCCCTAGTGTAAGGAAGTTAGTCGTTAGTCAGATGTTTGCATGGAATACATGCATTTGCATGGTCCTTTTACCCATGCTGGGCACTCAGTGCTCCAGTTTCAATCTGTTACTTGTTGATTTCTGTTCACTCCAGGCTCTTCCTTCCACCCACTCACTTCCTCTCACGAGTGTTTCCTCACATCACCACCTTTTCACACACGTTTCGCGTGCAGGGTTGCCACCCGTTGCGGGCAGGCTCAGCACTTCATCTGCCGTTCACCTCTGCGGGAGATGGGCGACAGATGGGTCTGCGAGAGGAGGAGCGGAGCCAGGGAGAAGGTGCTTGCACGTGTGGGGGGAAAGGTACAGCGGCAGGGAGAGGGGGTCTGGGTGCAGGTGTATTTTGGGGAAAGAGGAGCAAAGGCTTGTAAACAGCRTGCGTGTATGGGTGGAGGGACTGAAGGTAGAGGAGGACGGATGGTTCTATGTGCACTCAGGGATGGGGCGCGGCGAGACGTCTGTGTGCACGCAGCTGGGAGATGGCCGGGCGCATGGGGCTGGCACGCGTGCAAGGTTTGAGGAAGGTGCATGCTCCAGACCAGAATGCAGCCAGGCCAGAGGTCCCGCTCCCTTCCTCAGCCCAGCAGGCTGGTCTGCTTCCAAGACTTGTTCTTGGAGCTTAATAACGTGTTTTAATGTGCAGGTTTTTTCTGTCTGCTTCTTATTTCCAATGAAAGTTTCCCCCCTCCCGTTGGACAACACCAATTTCTCAACCACACAGGGTGCATCTGCCAGCTTACAACCTGTTAAAAAGAGGAAAAAATAAACCACCATGAAAATAGCATGTCTGTAGTTTTAAATTAGGCAAGAGCTAAAATTAATAAGAACAGGCCTATCTGTGGCTGTGCAAACCAGCAGAGAATTAATATTCATCGGATGCTGAGCAAGGCAAGCAGAGGTTTGCAGCTTGCACTTCCTTCGCCTTGTCCCACTCCTGTCCTTGCAGCTTCTCTTCCCTGTAGGGCTCAGTCGCTAGTCAGTAGGGAGCTGTACAGATGCTGCTAACCTTGTGCCAATACCAATGCTACTTTCAATGTGAAATGTTATTTCAATGTGAAATGTTAGCGATAGCCAGGGTGTTTTTACCACACTCCTTTAATTTCTTTGCTYGGCTGCTATGCATGCAGCTTTGGATGCATTGTCAGAGCCCTGGATGTGGCCCGAGTCCCACGCTGGGGCCTGGGTCCACCCACCGTTTCCTTGGCGAGAAAGGTGCCCCCAAGACACTTGGTCTTGTTTCCTCTCCCCAGCTGTGGTTTACTTTCCTCCGCTGTAATTGTGTTGCTGTTAATGGGGCTGCAGTATAAACCAGTCGCTGAAATAATTGACATCACAAGAATAACTCTGGGCTGGTTTGGTTCTTTGCAGCTCCATTTTTCACTGTACATCCTGGCATCATTTTCATTTGCAGTATGACCCATGCAAACAGGTTTATTTGCRCAAGTTAAAGTGGGCAATAGACTGGTAGGAAAGGGCGGAAACTTGCTGGTGGAGGGGAAAATGATAGGAAAGAAGGGACCTTGAGTTGCTGGGGAAGGGAGGTGCAGGAGGGGGGGTTGAGTTGTTTGGGGCTGCTGGTGGAGGTCACATACAGCTGCTGATCTTGGGGGGGGTGATGTGTTTGAGGGAGGGGAGAAGAGCAAGAGTCTTCACCTCTCTCCCCCCTCCCCTGGGAACCGCTGGGCTAGGCCCTGCACCCGCTGCCAAAGATAAACTCCKGGGAGTGGATGTTCTTCCACCCCTAGCATATCCAGAGGAATTGGAGGTCACTTGGAAATCAAAATTAAACAATACCTTAGTGCAGCTTTGAAAAGTTTACTCAAAGGGCTGGCGTTACTCCAGTGCGGTTAAACTGATGACCTCCCTCCCGTGACAGCGCAAGAGAGAGGTCTCTGGTTGGGCTGCCAGCAGCCAGCGGTGACTGCAGAGCTTCACGTTAGGTGGCAGGGCTGGATTCCTGCCCCTCTCACCTTGCTCCCATCAGAGCACGCAGGGTGCAGAAGCAGGGAGGGCTGGACTGCGTCAGGCACGTTGCTGCCCAGCAGCCTCTGGTGGGGATCGTGCTGCTGGAGGCTTGTGAAGTGCCTAGGCTGCTGCAGGCGAGGGGCAGCGCTGAGGGACCATCCCAAAATGGGAACAGCCATGTGGTTGTTCTCTGGAGGACTGCAGCAGCCCACAGAGGACCTGGAGCTGGCTTGTTTCCCTGGGCCGCGCCTCCRTTGAGGTGCCCCACGGAAGGACAACTGGAGCCTGTCTCTGTAGGCATCATCCAGCAGCATGCTCCTGACGGTGGACAGCTGCTGCCATCGGGGTAGAGTTATGTGATGGATGATTTATGTTCCCCCCCAACTCAGTGTCTTGCCAGAGACACAAGGACAGGGTGTGATGGGGCGTATCTCTGCAGTCTGCAAACTCTAGGGACGCTTTGGGTTTTCATGGTGGTGGTCTGGATTAGTCAACAAAATTTAAAGGGAAAAAAACAGTAGCCCCATTCTCAAGTTTGTTCTGCCAGTCCCGGAACGGAGGGCAGATGCTCCTGCCTGCGAATCCTAACTCCCTCTGAAGGACTAGCCGCATGACCAAATATGATCTTCTGTGCATTAGTAGGTCTGTGGCATCCTGCTTACGTTGAGGCCTTAAGAAATATTTACTGTATGCGGCAGCGTTCTCGTGTTAGTGCRCTCTGGGTATCGGAGATACCCACTGGCAGTGGCCTACAGCAGTCTGTCAAATGAGAGCATTGGTAGGATTCCCTGCGAATGAAGAAGCCACTCACATCTCTATTGAAGGGTTGGGAACAAGTTTCTTTCCCAGGATTACTGCTTTGAAAAGAGATTGATTGTTTTAGGAACGTCTCCGAGTTGCAAAACTTGTACCAGGACTGCTTGCGCCCAGGACAGAATCATAGAATCATGTAAGTTGGAAAGGACCTTTAAGATCATCGAGTCCAACCGTTAACCTAACACTGCCAAGTCCACCACTAAACCATGTCCCGAAGCGCCACATCTACACGTCTTTTAAATACCTCCAGGGATGRTGACTCCACCACTTCCCTGGGCAGCCTGTTCCAGTGCTTGACAACCCTTTCRGTGAMGAAATTTTTCCTAATRTCCAAYCTAAACCTCCCCTGGCGCAACTTGAGGCCATTTCCTCTCATCCTATCACTTGTTACTTGGGAGAAGAGACCAACACCCGCCTCTCTACAGCCTCCTTTCAGGTAGTTGTAGAGAGCGATAAGGTCTCCCCTCAGCCTCCTCCAGGCTAAACAACACCGGTTCCCTCAGCCGCTCCTCATCAGACTTGTGCTCCAGACCCTTCACCAGCTTCGTTGCTCTTCTTTGGACATAGCTGATTGGACATTCTGGTTACTGGCATTACTATAGTTGYATTTATGAACAAAAATTGCTTTAAGTCCACTTGCACCTCTTCTGGGTCTGCTGCTACCCAGCTGTATGCCTGGATGTAACATGAATCACAGTGCCTCTAAAATACATTTATGCATTTGAGGTATGATTATGCCTGGGACTTGGAGCTGCTGTTCATACCAAAAAATGGTCTTTTTTAACTTGTTGAGGTTCTGTTTGGTCTGTCATCTTTTTCTTAAAAATAAACTACTTGATGTGAGAAGCAGCTGGTGGATGTACTCAGAACTCTTGTTCTGTGAGGGAACACCACCGGGGTGGAGATCGCAAACCCTTGCATGCTTTTGCACAGGGCTCCCATGAGATCACGTAGCTGGTACAAGCCCAGCAATTTCTTCCCCCCACAGACTCCTGCAGCACGTCAGTCAGTTTGAGGAAGGAAAATACTATGCTCGAGTGAGCATGTAGAAAAGAACTGATCCTGATATCCTTGTGTGCCTGTGATCCCACTGGCAGGCTGGAGCGCTTATCCAGAGCCCTTGGAGAGGACCACCTGATACAAGGCCACCAAAAAGATTGTGGCTTATCAGCACGTTGCCCAACACTGCGCAGGGCAGTTGTTCCTGGGCAGTTGTTTTCGTAGAGCTGAATACGGTCGTTTGCATATTGCACAGGGTCTGGGCTTTTCCTCTTCCTCTTAACTCTGTTGGGCACCATTGTATGTGTGTCTGCGAGGGAAGTCGCGTTCTCAGTCAGTGCCCAAATTTGTGTAACTTCCCCTCCCTAGGCTGTGGCTGCCAGAAATGCAACCCCCTCCCACCAGCCCTGCTGGGGAAGGGGAAGGGCAGAGGCTGCTCTGCAGGGGGACCTCAGCGAGGAACTTCCCCTGCGTTTGTCCTCCTCCCCTGGTTCCTCATACATGAGATGATCCGAGTCCTCACGCTCCCCCTGTCATGGGGCATTCACCAGCTGGGGTTTCTGCAACAGGGGATGCTCATGTCCACTTGAGAGCCGCCATGGGCTTCCTGTGAAATCCCCCTGTGAAATAATAACACACACCCCATCCAAATTACTACCCACATGTCTGACATACCCCGGCCTCTCGTCAGCCCTGCTGCTGGGGAGACTTTGGGGGGCAGCCAGAACGTGTCCTTGCTGCTGGGGGAAACCAGAGCCAGCCCCCAGCGGCCCTGCCTGCCGGGGCAGCACGGGGAGCGGATGCCCCTTTCACTCCCCTCCATTGGCAGCTGTTCCACCTGCTGRAGCACAGGGGGGGAGGAAGATGGTGAGCCTTGTTTCTGCCCCCAGCACCCTGCCTGCAGCCGTGCCAGTGCATCCCAAGCCTTGGTCCAGGCGCAGGTGGTGGTAGTTAACACCCAGCTGAGACCAGCAACTTGCCAAGCTGGTCCTTCTCCGAAGCTGCTCCAGGCCTGCCCTACCCTCTTCTGCAGGATGGAGCCCAAACCGACGCTCGGGCTTCATTGGGTTTTGTTAAGGTTTCACCTACCAGGAACTTATTATCTGTAAAGCAGTTGTGGATGTGTCCTAAACGTTTGTTTAGAGCATCTTTCTCACAGTGTGCTGAATAATTTCTGAAGAGTGGCCAGAGCCTCTGGGAACCAGGCAAGCTACCCCCTCTTGGTGTGTTTTGTTTTGTTTCCTGCGCTGTTCTGTTGGGCTCCAGTCCTACCATCACTGAAACACTGGCAACTCCCCCAGGTGGAGCTCAGCAGGATCAGGGCTCTTCGGAGATGAAAGCATATCCGATGGTGCGAAAGATATTTTCAGAGGTCACTGAAASTCGGTCACTTATCCCAAAGCCTCCGTTTGCCCTAGACACTATTATTGCAAGTGCAATAGGTGAATTTAGGTTCCAGCCCCATGAGAGGATGTACCAGTTAATACAGAGACTTTAGAAATTGCCCTTCCTTTCCCTGATGTCACTTTAATCCCTTGAGTGTACAGAGATTAAAAGATACTTGATGAATGTACTAAACATTCATTGCACATTTCTTTTCCAGTATCCAGCTGACCTCAAATCCTGAATGAAATGAATTTGCATTTGTTTCTAAAAGTGTCTMATTTTGTGACTCAAAATGTCAACACATTTGTAAATGGTCCCACATGAGACGTTTGTATCTTTTGGAGTTTAAATTGCTGGATCAATTTCCCATTAATATTAAGGGTATTTAAAGGACAAATTCTCTGCCTACTGCAGTGAAAATTTACCCTGAGGTATGACATTTCACCTGCCACTGAGCGTAAGATCGTTGAATATAATGGACTGGAATAGCTAGATTTGCACATACTGGTAACAAAAGAGGGTGAGCAGCGTATCCCATTACAAAACTTTTCCTCTTTTTTTTTTTTTTTCCCCTCCTCCTTTTTCAGCCATCAAAGCTTGCATCCCCTTTGCAATTTGTATTRCTGCACTATTCAGAGGCCCCTGCCTGAATTTGGGCACAGTTTAATCATGTACCATATGAGTGGATAAAGAGAGCCCTGAAGAGCTGCCACTCAAAAAGGTGTGAAGAAATGGGAGCACCAGGGTACATCCAAGGTCTCATAGCTGAGCAGCCAGCCGCAAAGCCCGGCTCCAGCTTCACCGGTTCCTGCGCTGGACCACAGAGCTATAAGCCCCATCACGTGCTCTTCTGGTTGCAGCTATGCCGACTGACAGGGCTTTGCCACAGCTTGTCTCTGCTCCTCAGCGTGGCTCTGTCCCAAGTTAGAAGACAGGAGGAGGACAGTTCCCAAGCCTCGAGCCCCTCCTCCTCCAATGAAATACGGGGGCAACTGGAACGAGCTATCAGCAAGCTAAAGCAGACAGTATAGCTGCAAATAATTTGAACCCAGGGGCATGGGGAACCTGAGCCTGCGCTAAGGCATGTTTACCCGAGGAACTGCCAACATAACCTAGGAGAACATACCATAAAATTGCACAATACTGTCCCTCCCTTGCGCTGTCACGGAAACCAGATGCCAGGATGGAAAAGCACCAGGAGCTGAATAAAAAAGCTTCAAGTGTCAGAGAGCCCTGCTCAGCCCTACCTTCTGCTGCAGGCCATCTATGCTTCCCAGCATTCCCTGATCTCTTGCCAATTCCCATCAACAGCTGTGGTTTGTGGTTGTAATGCTCAGCATTTGTCTCCTCTTTCTCCTAGCAGACCTGCGTCAAAGCTAGATGTGCAGCATGTAGCAGTTTGGGAGTCCTAGGACTCCCAGCGCTGGCCTCCAAGCATGAAATCAAATCCTTCTTTACTCCTTTATCTTGCACAAGGTCTGAGACACCGCAAGTGTGGGTTTGTAAGTCTTCTGGGCCCTTCTGATGGAGTTTGTGAGGAAAGGTTACAGCAAAGTGCTTTGTAATACGTTATTTTGTTTCTTTTAAAGAACAAGAAAGTGCCAGTAGTAAGTCTAAAGCTGGATTGCCAGCCCAGAAGCAGGCTACTTACAGCATTTAGCAGATAAAATGTTCTTCACTCTACCATGCTTATTCCCAGTTTCTGAGTCTCTGTAGTACTGTTCAGTCTGCAGTTTGAGTAGGAGCAGCTCCAAGATGTAAGTAAGTGTCTGTTAGGAATCCCACTCCTTGTTTCAGGAGGTCCCAGAAGTTCATTAGATGTTTAATAGCTTCCAGCCACTGCTGTGCTGGATGGACCTGAACTGGTGACCCAGAGGGGAAGGGTTCTCTCRCACATTTACAAACCCTGAGGCATCTGTTCCCCAGACACAGATTTGTCTAATTCCCCTAAACCACTGATGACCTGCCCTGAAATGATACTCTCATTCCCTTAGGAAATCCCTTGGGTTGATATCAAGTAGATAGTTATTTTTGGGTTCTTTCCCAGAGAGAGTGCACTGTATTCCTCTGAACCCTACACACCAAATAAATATATCATCGGACTGTAGTAAAGGTCCAAAAAGCTTTATTGAAGGGGAAGCAGATTATTAATAATTAAGGGTAGTTCACTGTATTGTTTTTGAGCCAAGYAAAGCTAATAGAGCTTTTTTTATAGCAGAGATAAAAGTGCAGAATATCGAGACTGAATTGATTACAACATTTAATGGCAATATAAAAGTCAATTAATAAATTGCAATGGTTAACTCTGCATTAAAGGGAAACATGCAGCTCCCAAGCAATGTATTAAGCATTTTTAAGGATTGCAAAAGCAAAAAAAAAAAAAAAAAAAACAAACAACAAACAAAAAAAAAACCAAACAACAACCCAAAGGCCCTTGTTGACTAGTAAATGCCTGTATTACTTTTTTCCTGGCAGAGAAACTCATATCACCATATTTTTAATTCTTTTATCCTAAAGCTCTGRGTGCATGTATGTTTGTGTGTGCTTTTCCCATAGCACCTTTCAGAATTAAATAAAGCCTTTACAAGAAGTTGATCAGTGATTAATTCTAAAAAAATTCTCTCAGGGCTGCCTGCGATTTCTCATGGCAGGGAGGACGGTAGTGCAGAGAGAAGAGGCTTTGACAGATGCCTTTGTAAGAAAGGCTCTAAACGAGGAGAGCTCCAAACTGCTACGTGTTTGAATTGCCCCATGTTGTTTATTAGCTACCCAATTACAGTTTCCTAATTTAAAAGTCTATTTTCTATTTCTCTGCAATAACAGAAGAACATAACATTGAAAAGAGAAAACAGAATTGTTGGGTGGAATAGCTGTACTTCTGGAGGATGAGGAAGGTTTTAAAATGTTCTGCATTGAAAAAATTAAAGGTTTATTGCAGAATAAACCTGCAGCCATTCCTTCTCACTGACAGTCATTATATTGTCATTTCGTCCCTTTGCAGCCTTTCCAAACCATCCATTTCTTCTGAAACCTTTGTCCAAGCCTCAGTCTGACATGAGGGCTTCTGCACTGCGGTCTCCCACTCTCTGCCTTATTTCATGGTAGCCGTTCAGTCCTCCAGCGGGGACACAYGCCCCCGCTTTGCCAGCTGGCCACATCCAGGTCCTCTGAGTGCAGTCCTCTCTGCGCTAAACCCAAGCTTGTCACACTCGTCTGCACAACCTTTAACAAGCTCAGGGCCAGAGTCTGTCATCCGAACGATAGTGCGTTATGCCTTAGGACAGAAGTGACCCCATTAAAACCATTTAGAAGCGTGCATACTTAGGACTGTCTCGCTGCCCTTATGTTTCTCTCTGCTTTCACATGGTTCCCCAGGCCCTTTCACATCCCTGCATAAGCTGGTCTTCTTTCAGCAAACCATAGAAATGTTAGATTCTCTACATCTGCCCCACCATCCTTTTAAGGTAAAATTCAACAGATAAATAATTAGGATTAAAATAATAATGGGAACATAATGGGAGCATGAAGAAGCCATTTGCCTTTTCTTGGAAGAGAAGAMGACATAATTGCAAAATAAAGAGAGCTGTGAACAGTGTAATTAATGAACCCTAATTTTCTCCTGATTTGGGTTCTGTGCACCCYGCACTTCCCGCTGGAGCTTTCTCAATGCAAAACCTCTGGGCTCCTCCTTGTTCCCAGCTCTCCTCTTCCCTGCCACCTACCCAGTGCCACCACTGCAGTTCCCCCCAGTCTGTCTTACGTCTGGCCAGCTGGGCAGGAGATGACACGTGCAGGTTGTCTGGGCAGTATACATAYGCTGTTTAGTGTCCAGCATCATAAACGAGATTTCCAGGGGAAAGCAGGTCCTGGGACGGGAGTACTGCTACTGGCACAGGCCAAGGGCTCACCGGCAAGCTAGAGCCAGCTCTGAATGATCAGCCTCGCTGGGAAGCATATGGTAGAGACGCTGTACTGCTCTGTCTTCTGTACTCAGGTTAGTTGGCTTAGGACTAGCTTGGTGACTGCTGTAGGACRTTGTATTTTGCCATGTGGAGGCACCTCACTACAGTGGTAGAAAACCAATGTGTACAACTGATCTCAGCGTTTGTGTTTTCCTCTCATCTATGACTTCGACTGCGAGCTGCTTGGAGCAGGAATTGCACCAGCATTGCTGTAAAGCACCATACAAATCTTTCCAACTTAGTTTTTTACATATGAAGTTACTGAAGTTTAACGGTATCACTGTAGGCACTTAGAAATTATCAGAATGGGAGGTACCACTGACAGGCTACCTAGTCTTCTCACTTAATATCGTACAAGTCCAAGGCCAGAAACATGGTCTAAGYTTCTCTGAGTTACAGCCTAGTACCTCACAAGAGAAGACTATTTTGCTTCTTTCCACTTTTTAGCTTGTTCACTGCCTGAGACAGGAATCATTTAGAATAAGGAGTATTATTATTATTATTGAGTATGACCATGTATTTAAAAAAAGCCACTGGTTTGCGATGCATTCCTGCAGAGGCCGCGTGGTCACGCTGGGAAGCTGCTTGTTCTAGTCTGATCATTAACATAATAGGCACCTAAGCTCTGGCTCCAGGAACCCAGATGTCTCAAATGGGACTACATCCAGGTTGGTATAAACAGGCACAGAATGTTTCCCAGCTCATGCGTGGGGTCTGTCAGCTGGACATAACAAATATTGCCTTTTCATCAGCTGGGTAAGCTCAGAATAAGTAATTGCAATGTGCAATGTCAGCTTCAGTCCCTTTTCTTGCTAACTGAATATTAAACAGCTACATCTGGTGCTAGATTTAGTCCTAGGTGCCATATTCATGCTCAGGAAAAAGGAAGAGAAAGACGTCTGGTGTGCGGTGTTTCAGTTGCTCAGCAAAGGAAGCGTTTAAGTGCATGCCTAAATGCTTTGTTTTATGGCAGCCTTCATCTGCACCCAGTCTGTCCCTCACAGATTACAGTATGGGGAAAAGTCCTGGCTTTCCATTTCCTCTGCTAGCAAACTCTTTGCAGTTAGAGAGACTTTTTCTTATGTGAGCAGGAAGGACTCTGTTTCTGTCGGTCTAGCTACCCAGGCTTCTTAAAATGATCAGTCTCAGAGACTTGACTTTGGAAACCAAATATACCTACCACGTGGGTGATGGGTGACTGGGAATTTCTCATCCCACAGAAGAAGAATGCTACCTACCAACTTCATATGAGGTCACTGGATGGTCTACAAGAAAATGTGTACTGATGGGGAAAGGGGTTCTTCAAAGTTATTTACATTCAGCAACTGGGTGCACTAAAATTATTTTAATGTCTGCTGCTCTTTGGAGCATATTGATGGAATTGCATGAAGGTAACAGTATAATGGGATACAGCAGGTGACTGTATCATAACAGTGTTATTTTAAAGAGGTAGATACAGTTGGTGAGCCAATAACGAACTCATAGTCTTTTTTTCTCTCATTATTCAGTAGTCTTGTACTCAACATCACTTAGATCACAAATGAAGATGAATTTGGTTTCTAGTAGTTCAAGTGAATGTTGCGAAATCAGTCCAGGTTTTGATCAGCTAAATTGAATTCTGCTTTTCAGATGGGAATAAACAGCCAGGTCCTTTCAAACCGAACTAGTGGTGCAAGCACAGAACACTGACCAGTGACACAGCTGCCCCGTGGGGTGCTGAGCAACCTCAGCTCGCRGTCGTGCCACCGGAGATTGAGGAATACATCCTATGGGATGCAGCCCGAGGACTCAGCTTGTCCTTGCTCGTGTCTCCCCCAGCGATGCCTAACACTCTTGTTTTGTGAAGTCCGTGTTTGTTCACTGGATTTTGAAATTGGCCCCTGAGACTGACACTCTCCAGAGCACCTTCCCTGAGGTGCTTTAATTAACTTACCTATTTCCCCACCAGAAGAYTGCAACATCCCCTGTGATCTGAAGAGGAAACTAAGTACCGCTGCAGCAAAGGAAACAGCTGAGACAAAGTGAAACGGTCTCTTCACAATGTCCCTTGGCAACACCTAGTCACAGCCCAAAAATCACTTATGAGCCAAATGCTATTCTGAGGGTTTCTAATAACAAATGAATTAAGCACTTTGGGGAAAAAGGAAAAAAATAAGCAATAAACAAAAAAATCTCCAATGATTACATCACTACAAAGGATGTGATCAAAGTAAAATACCAGTCTCATGCTCCTGAGGTAGGCAGAATTCTCAATGAAATCGATGAATATTTGTTTCCATCAGGGCAGCACAATTGCGTTTGCTCAAAAAAAAAAACCCAAACCAAAAAAAAAATTAGGTTCTCTTCCAGAGAGTAATGAAACAGTCTAGCCTTCTTAAATATTGCCTTCCCTGTTCTCTGAAACATTGATTTTGTCCATTAACCGGAATAATATTATGCTGCTGATTGATCTGAAACATTTTGGGATGGGGGGAGAAAGAGGCTTGTGAGAAAGTTCCAGTTCAGATATATGGTTTATTTCCTACCGTGGTCCTGGTGTGTTACTTTGTTTTATAAATTGGCTTGACTGAGGGCTAATGAGGGAGGTCAAGCGAAACGCCTGTCCCTCTACATGGCTCCCYGGTTCGCAGCCTCCCCTGACTTTGTGAAGCACTTACTTAAAGGCACTAACTGCTACCCAGAGTGAGTAAATCCAGTGACGTTTGGGAGCTTTGCTGAAGAAAGGTGCCTTTCATACAAGCAGAGGTGATGACCCAGCACCTGCTGAAGTGATCGTAGCTTTTCCACTACACTGAGCAAACCTCTGCTGAAGAATGGGTGTATCTTGGGTTTTTCCTCACCTGAGTGCCATAAATTCAGAAGTGCAGCCTGTGGCCGTGACCTCCTGAACTTGGTAATGCTGCATTATCTCGATTGCTTAGCAGGCCTCTTCTCTCGCTGGTCAGCTCACCTTTTGCTAGCAGCATCAGTTTTACCACTGCGATTGCTTGAAGTACTTCTCAGTGCAATGGTGTCCATGCGGTGGTCGCTGAAGAAATTCTGTATTTCACAAACTTTAATAAGCAGATTAAAGATCTTGGTGTCTAATACCGTGTTCTGCTCTRTTCTGTAACAGGTCTACTACTATATCTTTCTATTTTCCAGTAGAGATAAAACATGATTAAAATAGCCACAGTTCCTCTTTCCACCTTCCCTTACGCTTACTGGTCTGCAATCTTCTTTCTAATGCAGGCTTAACACCTGCCATTTTCTCTTTATTCCTCTTTTTGCTTCCTTGTCTCATATGGGTGAGCTGTACTGTTGAGGAAAGGCAACAAAATGTAAAACCAAAAGAGCTTTATACTGTAAAATCACCATTATCTTTAATCATGGTCCAACACTGAACTCGTCTGCGTCACTTGACTTAAAGAAGTGTCATTAATCGAGAGCGTGCTGCATCTATTAGCTGAGGCTCCCCATCTGAGGAGGCCGTGCTGAACGTTTGCAGGGAGCAATTGTATCAACAGATGAGCAAACTCGAAAATAATCTCAGACTTTGTAGTGGCAGAAGAGGAGATGACTAACGTAATTAGTCACGTGAAGTGACTGGGGCACAGCACGCGGAGAGGACAGGCTTCCCCCAGGTCTGTCAGAGTAAAAAGAATGAACTTCTGAAGAGCCTCTGTTTCCCCACTTGCCACCTAAATATCCAAATGACCTTTGGTGGGGGAAAAGGGCTTTCTGAGATTATGAGTGTCTGTCTCCATGCAAGTATAAAACATTGTTTGGCATTACAGTATCTGGAAGCRCTTCAAGCATCCTTGTAAGCATCCAATGATTCGACCTTGGCTTTTTGTTTTGTCTGCGCTTTTCAGAATTTATGTAGATCATTCATATTTTGTTGCAACTGTTTATATTTCTGAAGAGCTACATTTATATCAGAGGKTTTGTACTATCCCAAATGAAAGCCCTAAAGGACACTGTAGTGTGAATGTGACTGCTTCTGCAATCCCTCATCTAYTAGCCATGCACTTGAGAAGGTGGAGAAATAATCTGGAAGGGGGAGGGCAAAACCTGATGTTAGCTTTATCCGAACTGAAAGGTGCTATGAACCACAACAGTGTAACAAGGGATCTCCGCAAAGCTGCCTCTCTTTTCCGTTCTTGAAATTTTGCTGTAAGAAATCTCCTCTCTTTAAAWTTTTTTAAAAAATAATCCTTGGGTATAGGATGCTTGCTTTCTATTTTCATCCATGTAATGGAAAAGTTGGTGGTGTCCCCCAAGGCAAACAAGGCTGTTGTCAGTGGACAGTGTGCCCTGTTGTCCCTGCTGAGAGCAAACGGGAGAGGATAAGGACGACTCCCTTTTCTCCTTTTGACTTTCTGCCCTAGGCTACCATTAAGCTTAAAAGTAGCCAAAGTATTCTAACTGTGAATGGCACCTAAGGGCGGGTTTGCTTTTGTTACCACTCCTTTATTTTATGATACTAGCTGGCAAATATAATATCTAATTTTGTTTTTTACATTTATYGCAGTAATAACCTGATGAAATATCTTTCTATTCAGAAGAAGCAATTAAGAAATTAAAAGTGAAGGCAGAACTAATAATAGAAAATTGGTGGGTTTTTTAGTCATGCAATATTTTCCAGTGTTCAATAATTTTTTATGCTTCAATTATTACGTGGGATGTRGATGTCTTAGTACGCAGCTGCTGTTAAAGCATCGGTGATGCTCAGGGTCTGGGCATTCTTACTTGTACTTCTGAAAGATGAGAGATCCAAATCGAGGGTACCTTACAATTTTGGAGAGCYCTGAAGAGTAAATACTATTATAAACCTGCTTATGGTTTCAGTAGAAAACTTTCCTTGTCTCACCCCACCCTGCCAAGCCCCACACAGTTTATAATGTTATAAGCATCAAAAATCGTTCATCTCTGGGGCTGGTTGTATGGTTTCCATAGCTCTGTGAAACAGGGCAAAGTTCTGTAGTATGAGAGGTGAGAGCMCCCAGGTTTGTATTAAGCCCACATGGTGATGAGTCCAATGTAATCTCAGAGCATGATTCTGCTTCCCTTGAATTCAGTTTAGTGGGACCTGGGTCGCTTGCTGCCTGGCACACAGACTTTCAAAGGTCTGCGGACTTCAGAGAAGAAGGAGATGTGGTAGTGACCTGCCATCAGCTCGGGAAGGAGGGTGCATCGATCTACAGTTCAAGATTTGTGTCTGCTAGTTGCAAAAATTCTTTTCTGTAGCAGAAAAGTCATGTCAAGCACTTAATTTAGCCTACCCACTTACACAAATCAAGCACAAGCAGAACCAGGACTTCTCCTCTTCTGCCATTCTGCCCATAAGCTGCTTCTGTGAAAATCTCATTTCGAATCTTCTTGGACATCTCCCCTGTGTGCTCCAATCTACGCTAACCTCCAAGAGCCTCCAAGGCTTGCCTGAGCACTCCCCTTTCCCTCTTAGGTGAAGGCAGCAGACASGTACATGGTCTACCAGCCCTGGTCTTGCCTGAAAGTTACCCAAGGACCAAAACTGAAGTGCAGTCATGTCCCTTGAGTTCATCAAGCAGGTTTTGCAGCTGAACTGTACTCACAGATGGCTTCCTTTATATTCTGGGATACTCTTTTATTTAGAATACTTTAAAGTTATTAGTGTAGTGAATCCATGTATCTCGAATCCTACCAAGTTACAAGAGGAACTAAGTTTATCAGTTTAAGTCAACATATATACAGGTAAGAAAATCAAAAGAAGATAAATATATTGTAATGTATAAATCGCTAGGTCCTTTCCATTTTTGTTCTTTCTCAAAGTGGGTTTGGGGGTACTTGGCGTTCGCTAATATTTGGCAGTTATCAAACTGGTGTTCGGCTTCTGAAGAGGAAGTAGCAGAAGTGGTCAAACTTTCAGGTGGTTTGTTTGCCTCTTTCAGATTGAACAATCACCTTTGCCAATGATAATGCTCTACTGTTTGAGGCTGCAGGGAGTTTTGTCTTGGCTGTATCCGTATGCCACTGCCCGGCTGTCCCGCTCGGTCTCTGAACCGCTCCTTGCACAGCCTCACCGGACACGGTGCGAGCTGTCCCTCGGTGTCGGAAGAACCACTCAACGTGAAGGCCGGATGTGACTTCATGGCAAAATTTTGAAAATCATTGCCTAGATTCCAGGTTACTTTAAGAAAAAAACAAGCAGAACTTTTTATTTTTCTTTCTCTGTGTGTATAAGTGTAATTTTACTAAAGAAGCAAGGCCCGAAACAGGGTATTTGTGCTATCCCTCTGCTTTGGCACCAGAAGTARTTCAGGGTGCGCGATGTGCCAGTGTAACGCCGCCAACACCCGAGAGTTACAGTACCGGCAAGGAAAAGGTGAAGCCTTCATCAATAGGATGTGTACACAGAGAGGAAAGCACATAATTAAGTCTATGAAACGCCCTTAAAATATATTTTTGTGTTTCTTAGCACATTTTGCACATCTTTTACATTTCAGGGGAGATGGAGCGTGGTACGGCATCGGGACGCTCTTCCTGCGCGGGGCTCTGGCAGCGCAGAGCTCACGGAGGGATGTAACTCTCCACTTTTTKTTGCTTAGATCTTACAAGATGATCCACCTGGGAAGAAATGGATGCACGACTTTCAGCCAGCAACCCTGCTTTTCGCAAAGAAGGAGCCTTATTTTCTTTCCCATCATGGCTTTGYCAACAGCAAACATTTAAAACCCCCGACTCAGGCCTTAAAAAATATCAAAATCACACAGCTGGCTTAAGCAACGATCCATAATGTTAAGTGAGTGGCTTTAATGCGTGGTTAGTGGAAGCCGGGGAGGCGGCGGGGGGCCGCAGCCCCGCACCGCGGGCGCTGCGGGAAGATGGCCGCCCCCTCCCAGCGCCGCCCGGGGCGCCGGGCCGCGCGGCGGCCCCTTTAAGGAGGGTGACCCACTCTGCCGTCTCGCCTGCCCGCCCGCCTCCCTTTCGCTCCCCCGCCCCTGCCTGAGACACTCGGAGTCGAAGCAGGTGCATGCGCAGTCCGCTGGCAGCCTGGAGCGCTTGCGCAGTCACCTGCTGCCCCCCCTCCCGCCGGTACATCCGGGTCACCGCACGCCCGCCCGCACGGCCGGTCCCCTGCGGTGCTGTGCAGCTCGCTCCCCCTCCCCCTCCTCCCCCCTCCCCCCGGCGCGGGCGGCTCCGGCGCTGTCGCCATCCGCCCTCCGCTGCGCGGGGCTCCGGCCGCGCCGCTGCTGTCGCTGCCTCCGGCCGAGCGGGGGGAGGCGGCGGCTCCGGCTCCCGCGCCCGCTCCCGTCCGCATCGCCGTCCGCGGGGCGGCTCGGTGAGTGTCAGCGGTGTGCAGGGCGGGGGGCCGGGCGGGCCGCCTCGCTTCATCCCCCCCACCCCGCGTTCCCCTCAGCCCTGGCGGCGCRACCCCCACCCCTTCCCGCCGGGGCCCGGCCCGCCCCTGAGGGGACGGGGCGCCCGCCGCCCCGCTCCCATCTGTTGCTCTCCCCCCTCCCCGGACCGAACCCGCTTCCCCTCAGCCCGCTGCAACTTCTCCGCCTCTCTGCCTTCCCCGTCCCGCCGCTGCTTCGCCCCCGCAGCGCCGTCCCCGCTCTGCCCGGGGCGCCCGGCGGGGCGAGGAGGGGGCTGCCCGCCCGCCCGCTCGCCGGGGCCTCCCGCCTCGGGGCGGCGGGAGAAGCGGCGGCCGCTGCCTCCCTCGCCTGGGGAAACCACGCTCCTTGCCAGGGACCTGCCCTGTGCCGAAGAGCCCTCCTCTGGGTTTCCCCTGCTCTCCAGCGGGGCTCTGCCCTCGCCGCGGCGGGTCGGAGGCAGAGGATCCGGTTCGCCTCCCGGTGCGAGTGCAGGCAGCTCCCCTCGCCGCCGCAGCCCGACCGGCTTGTGGCAGCGGCTGCGGTCCGAGGAGCGCGTCCTCCCCGCCGGCCCTCAGCCTGCCCGTGCGGTGCAGCCCKGCGGGGTGCAGGTGGTGCTTTGGGATGTGGAGAATGGAGTGACGGTGCTAATGGTTAACCGGGGGGGGGGGGGCGGAGAACCTCTTGAAGGGACATCTGCAGGCTTTCAAACTAGCTAAAGCATGCAGTGACTGTATTCTGTAAGCAGAATACAGAAATCGTTGCAGATTTGTCATAGTTAGGGTGTATCCTGCAGTTTTGTGTGCAGTAGCTGTGATGCTGGGACTGTGATTCCAGGTAGGGTTAAGGTGAATTCAGAAGCTGTAACAGGAGGGTGTTGTTTCTAACCTATTCATTAAATAGCTGATAAAATCAAATTTTAATTGGATTTTAATTCTCTCCTGTGCGATTTAAGAATAAGGACACGTGCAACTCAGTTCTATTTCGTTACTTTTTAATCTGGTATCGTATCTTACGTGGTAATAAAATACAACAAATTTCTTCACAGAAACATTTCAGATACCAAAGAAATCAAGAGACTGCGTGTTGTGAAGGTTCTTTAAAGGTTTTTCTTTTTTCTTTTTCTGTTCCATTGCATCAGCATCCTGGATCCAAATGTCAGTGACAGTATGACAGCTGTCTTTTTGCTGTGATAGTGGAGTCTTACTAGCATTTAAAATCTGTCATTCTGAATTTCTTATAATGTAGTATGGAAATACAAGTGTTGATTAGTATGTATGTTAATCCTTAAACCAGTAAAACATTTTCTAGGTTGATCTAATAATCTTTGTTCTTCCTTATTACTGTTTCTGTTGTTAAAAACTGCAAAGTCTGTTTTGCTCGAACTTCCTCCTTCCATTCGTTGTCAGGTGCTCTAGATTTTCTTCATTGTTTGCACTTTAGCTGGGGCCACCTGAGGTGACGGATTATTGAGGAGATTGTCTTCTGAAATTCTCTGCCTCTTTGTATGAAACCTTTCCTGCGGGAACGTCGCTGACTGTGGAAATGTGATGTTAGCCGGTTCTGTTCTTGCATACATAGCTGTCCTGTCCCCTTATCTGAGTTTTGCAGGAGTCTTAGTGTCTGGATAAAGAGAAAAAGGAAACTGGTTTTTATTRTGTCTTTCAGTAGTTATTATCTTAGCAGAATAATTAATTTTGAAATTAATTGACTGCGATAGCTAAGGGATAGTTATGTGGGTATGSAGGTTTTGGTGGTGCTTCTTTGCTCGCTGGGGTTAAACCACGACAGTGGGGAACTTCATTCAAGGTGTCTGTCACCAGACTTCTAATGGTGCTTACTAGACACCTGGAATTAATACTGCAAAGACACAGAAGGGTGGGGAATATTTGTATTGCTAATTGCTGAATTATTGAGTAATACAGTTACAGAAATTGGCTCTGTCATTTGGAAAAGTGTATGTAGGGGCCACTTTGGATTTCTGTAGCTGCTTAAGCATGGTAAACGTAAATGCAGGGTTTTTTCCCCCTCACTGTGTATCCAGGAGAATACAGATACACAAACACCTGCAGTACCCTTTTTTTTGTTGTTGTTGTTATTGCTGGCCAGTTGGGGGAATAGGTAGAACTAATGCATATGCTGTAGTAGAGACAGGCAAAATTAAAGCTTACGTGCAAGAAGTCAGATTTGGTTTTTAAGCAGTCAGGTTTGTGTTTGGTTTTGATTTTATTTTGTTTGTTTTTAAGAAATAATGAYGCTAGTGTAAATCAAGGTTATCACTTTGCCTGTCCTTCCTAAAAGCTTGCTCTTTTATAATTACGCCAAGAGTGTTAGTCATTGATGTAGGTGGGCTTAAGTTGAGAAGAATGACTCCTGTCTCTTAAGGTGATGTTAACTACCCTGAAGTATATTATAAATCAATTTTATGAGACTTACTTATTGTAAAAATGTTTGAAAAAACATCTTCAAAGCTGAAATATTTTGAGTGTTGTCAAATTGCATCTCACGGACTATCAGCTGTCAAGCAAATGTGCTACAGGCATGGTATGCAGCCCAAGTGAATATATGTGCTGAATCCACACAAGGTTTGGATGTCTCCTGACTCCTGTGCTTAGTACCAGGATGCAGAGAGTCATCCTGGTAGTCGTTTTTGTCCAACTGAATCCCTCCAAGTCTATTAACATGGCTTCAGAGGTGATGAGAGCGAGGGGACTGGGGTTATGAAGGAAGCTGTGCTGGGATTGGAAAGAGTTAAGTGAAGCATTGGCACTACTTACTAGCTGTGGCACCTGAAATACATGCATCAATTAGGCAGAGAAAGATTTATTTCAAAGTATTTTCCAGTTGTAAATGATGGCCAGTTGTATGCACCTTTTGATATGTTTTCTACTCCCATGCATTGGCACGTATCAAGAGCACTTATGAGTAAATGGATGGYCCTCTTGCATACCTCGTAAGTCTTGGTTTAATATTAATCTATGGATACATAACCTTTACTTAAGAGTATTAATATTTTCTTCCTTGTGATTGTGGAAAATCTAACAACTCTAACTGCCCAATGTGGAGAAGTTTGCTTTTCTATTCATGTCTATGAAGACAAGGGCTTATTTGATTGCCTTGAATTTCAGGATGTCTTATAAGTTCACCTCAGTTTCCCCTCTTTCTGTGATTCAGGAATGTTCCACAAGTTGGCTGCTGCAGCTGGCAGAGTGTTTCAAACTGTCTAAAATTTGCTGAGGGTAATAAGTGCTCTTATATAGGCACTGGTTTACACTTGCAATTCCTGTGCTTACTGGAGGTATATGTATTGCAATTATATAAACAGCAGAGCTAACAGAAATCAACAACAATGAGCAGTTTTAGAATTGACTAGGTAAAGCTGAAAGTATTTTTAGTTACAGCACTTTCTCCTGTGTTCCCCGTGTCCTGTGGTTTTAACTGCATTCTCCTTTTTAGAAGTGGCATTTTATCATGTGAAAGCCTCGTGCACAGAGAATACCTTCACTGTGGAAATAGTGAAACTAGTTACACACAAAGCATATTGAAAGGTGCAAGTAAAATGGTGCATTCTTTTACTTTTCACTCATGATAATTTGAATTTCAAGGTAGTTGTAAGACAGTCATAGATGTGAGGTAAAGGCTGACCATGTCCTGCTCAGTGTGTGTGTATGTGGCTTCCGAACTCACATCTATTGTTACAACCTTTGTCATCTGGTTATGCTACCTTCTTCATTTACTGTTGCTACTGAATCAGGTGATCTTGGTGAAATGTTTAGTAATTGATTTCTGGTTAACTCTGGAAATGTAAATACGGGCCATGAAATTGATTTGTAAAAGGACTTTTGGTACCAGACTTACTATTTTTGAGTGTTCTTTAACACTACTTTTTCAGCACCTAGAAAAAGAATATTTATGTTTCTAGTACCTAGACGAGTATTGGCTAATTTGTGTGTATCGGGAAAGATTGTTGTTTGCCTTATTTGCAGTAACCTAAAGTTCTAGTATTGCATTTGGGGAATGATGTGTGASTGACCAAACCCTGCATTTTTTCTASTGCATGGAATCGTTGTGGGATTGTAGGAAAAATTGGAGACTAAATATCTCTGAAACAAAGAGATTGTACTTAAGTACAATCTTCAAGTGTATAAAACTAGTTTCCTCTAATAATGTTTGTATGGGAGGATTTATTTTTATTCTTTTACTCCTGTTCAGTGAAAATGCTCTATGGTTTGTTTACTAAGTGGCTGATTCTCTGGCTTATATCTACAGCACTTGGGATTCCCAGGTGGTCCCTGTGCAAATAGAATAATTGGGTCTGGGACAGCTTAGCTTGTGAGATTGAGTGCATTCAGTTTGGTGTGGCTGTAGCTACAAAAATAGCATGCCTTGCAAAACAAGCCTTCTGTCTGCCACCCACACCAAAACCTAAAGCTTGATCCTGTAGGCAGTTAATACATTTGTCTGGAAGGCTGATTCCCATCAGCAAACGCTTTACCTGAATCAGTCACCACCAGGCAAAAAAAAGTTTTGTATCGGTAATCACTTTATATATAAGAAAGTGCAGCAGAACACTGTCCTAGGTACATTTATTTTTTTTTTTAAAAGCACTTTTTACTTAAGACTACGGGCTTAACCATTCCCCAGTAGCAGGAGACTGTTCTGTGACCAAATTCTGTTTAACTGGCGTAGTTCAAAAGACTCTTAAATTCAGCTGTGAGGCAATTCTGGTTCTCCTTCAGTACTAGATGATTAAATTAAATGGWGTGTTAGCATGAGTAACTTTTTCTGCTGTATTGTACAAGGTAATAGATGAGTTCCTAGGAGYCCTAGTTGTAAATTAGCTGACTGGAAAGCCCTGTTTCTGTGACTAGTGGCTCTAGCAGTTGTGTAACTTCAAAAGTTAGATCTAATTGCATATGCTTCCAGTCAGGTGTGGCACTGGGTGATGGCTGGTTCTCCTTTTTATTATAGCAGTCTTGAGGGTAACATCCTCGCAGGGAAAAGGGAATTCTTGTCTTTTTGTGTTGGACAACAAAGGTGTTTGTTTCAGCTTCTGATGCACAGATCAGTTTGACCTTTCTACTGCAAAAAAAAAATAGTAGTCTTCTGAATTCTAGCACTGCTAGTGTGGGAAAAAATGCTGTAAGAATTAATAAGAAATATATTCATAGCTCTTATTTTTTTAAAACAAAACCTTCCTGCATGGTGACCCTGAAAGTGAAGCTTCTCAGGCAAAGTGCATTCTGGGCGTAAAAAGCCAGTTCATTTCTTTTTGTTATATTTGCACCTTTTATGTGCTGAGACATATGGTTATTTGAAACTGTTCCTCCTTAATGTGGAAGTGAAATATGTAACCACTAGACTTCATGAGACTTCATCTCAAAGATAAAATTGCTGACCTTTTATATAAATGAAGATCATACGGACAAGGCAGAGCGTTATCTAAGGATCGCTTATGGGTAGTAGTTAATTGATTTAGAGTTTAGATTTCCTGCTTGTGTATGGAAGTCTTATGTGGGGAGATGTGGATTTGTCAGCTGAACAGGCAATTGAATTGTAATGATAGTTTTGAAATTTTTTGCTCTAGGTACTTCTTGTAGGAGATTACTTGCTGCTTGTTCCCATGTGCAACTGGCTAAAGTCATATCCTCCCAAACACTAAAATAGTACTTTAAATGCTTTAACTGTTTTTACCTTTGCCTCTCAGAGTTCAGAGCTGAATTCGTTTCTTAGCAGTAGTAACAGAATAACATGAATTAGTTGATATCTGCTAGCTTGAAGTTCAGAGGATGATCTTACGAGAGCTTTCAACTAGTCTAACATAACCCAGGTTGTTTTCTTATCTTTTCTGAAGTTTCTGGTTTTAGCAATGTTCAGACTTGTTACGGAGAAATTATCCGTTGTTCTGTAACTGTGGCTTCTTAGTAAACACAGGGTAGAATCGTGTCCTGGTAGGAAACCTACTGTAGGTGGGACTGGCAGTAAAGTCTAGTAAATGACAGTGTAAGAGACTGTTGATTAAGACTAATACTTTGAGCAAATAATGCTATATAATATTGATGTTAATATTGTGTCAGGTTTTCAAAGGAATTTCAGTCAAACTACTTCAGTAGCTGCCAAAAGTGAGGCTTGGGAACAGATGTTGTAACTGTAGTCTTAAAATTTTTTGACAGCTCTTCAAATAGCTCTAGTGTGTCTCAGCTTTACAGCGGAGTGTTTTTGCAGGGCTTATGCCTCTTGCTTTGCTTCTCCCCCTGTCCCTAGTCCAGAGTGGGCCTCAGTCTGACCCCATKACAGTCCCATGAAGACTCATGCTCTAATAAACATGTATCCAGCCAGGCAGGATGGGAGAAGAAACGGGTTGGRATGGAGAGGACAGTGGAGGTGAGGGGTGATGGCAATTAACTAGGAAGAGGAGCAGCTTACTTTGAGCTGCAAACAGGTAAGAATAATAATTAGAATCTGGGACCGAGTTGTTCAAAAACTAACGGAGAGGTAGGGTTGGGAGCTTGTTGGCTGTGTGGAGAGTATCAGTCAGGTACYGAGGAAGTGTGTGGGAATGATGCTGCCTCTCACCCAGCATCTTAGGGACATCAAGGGAAATGGGGACTTGCTGGACAAAGAAAATATATAGAAGAGACCTGATGGGGAGAAGGCTGGACAGGAGAAGGAAGGGTGGAAGCTGGGATTTTGTAAAGAAGGAAGATAGGTCTGTTGGACAAGGAACTTGGGATGGTAAAAGTAGAGGCAGAAAAACTGTAAGGAAGGGACTACAGTGAAATAAAACATACTGAGTTTTGTCCATTGCCATTAGTAGCCATCATGTCTTCACTACTTTAGCTTAATGTGTATCTCTAAGTGGTAGAAATTGGTGTTGTGAGCAAATAGTTCTGATTCTGATGATGTGCCATGTAACTACGAGGATGAATTTTTGGGCTCCTCTCCTAGTTAAAGAGTTTATTCTTGGTCTTTTCTGTTAGGCTGGGAAGCAGTGCTTAAAGGTAAAGAAACTGCAGAAAGAAAGAAGCGTTGAATACATAATTGTATGCCATTTCTTCCATTAGGACCCTTGCTTTATCCTCAGGATGAAGTGGCTGGTGCTAGTTTAGTGAACAAGTGCTCAATAGTTTGTCTTCATTGCTTAATACTGTACCATGCTCTTGCTCGATTGCTCCAGAGATGCAATTAATTTTCTCTTGGATAGTCTGGTACTGCTTTCTGTAGAGTTATTTATTATCAGAGTGGTCTAGTGAGATAAGGAAGTGGTTTGCTTCATATTTTACACATGAGGAGCAAAGGCATGAAGAAGAGAAGTTCAGCTAGTTTTGCATGGTTAGAAATGACTGAAACCTCAGTCTTTTTAGACTAGTTTACATACTGCAGCCACATCCCCATTGAACTCACTGCTTTTCTCTTGCTATGATTCCATTTTAATACTATATTCTAACTTCACAGTTGTTTCTTGTGTTCGTTTATAATCTCATCGGATGTGTAGCCACCATAACCGAATTGGAGAACATGGTAGCGCTCGAGGTCATTTTGTTTATCGCAGCAGCAGAACATGGCCATTTGATTTTGTCAAAAAGGCAAAGTTATTTCTAGTTTCTTCTTGTATAAATATGTTGCTTGTTCAGAGAAGTAAGGAAGGATTAATTCTGGCATTGTGTGACTCTCAAGAACTCGTACTCTGGTATTAGTAACTCCCACAAACTTTTGGTATTGATGCATTCCTTAGCTTGTACTGTGTTCGCACAGCTTTTAGGGCCAAACTTAAAGGGCCAAACTKCCATGTGTTGTAAAAAGACACCTATTTTTAGTGTTTAAATGTTCTGGAAAAGTTGAAGTGGTGTTGCAGCTTTTCCATTAACAGAATTGTGGGCAATGAATTCCTTTCTCTCCTTTATGGTGAAGGAAGGAGGAATGAGCTGATTTTTATTTTTCGGTTGGGACTTTCTCAGTCATCCACATTGCTCTGCTTAACTGTTTAATTTGACAGATAGTTCTGTCCCACTCTAGCCACTGGAAGGAGGAACCGTAAGCTCTTTCTGTTTTGTAGAGCCTTGTGGCTTCTCAAGTTTCTCTTCAGAGGACAAACCATATCAACCAGTGTAAGAAGTATGAAGGTGCTGTTTCTTCTGTCATTAGAAGGAAGGGTAAAAAACCATTGCTACCCTGTTGGGTTTTTTGAGTTTGTGGKTTTTTTTGAATTCTCTTAGTAACTCATCACTCAGTTTTTCTTGGGAGCCTCTTTTTTAAGAGAAATACTCTGAATGAGGGTTATGCTGGTTAGAAAACGGTATAGTATTTAAAAAAAAAAAGAAAAAAAGTGTTTACTCCTGGGTAAAGAAAAGAACAGCAGCCTCTGCTGATGGAGCTGTGGTTTTTTGCCTTTTCTTGCCAGGCCTACTGTGTTGGCGTATGTTCAGTTAATATTTGGCTGATCGGCTTTGCAGCTAGCAGGACTAGAAACACTTCTGCTGTAGATTAAATTTGGTGGAAACTTGCTTTCTCTTGAAAGCTTTGCATTCATTGGTAGCAAATCTCTTTTGGGGTCTTAAGGTAGAGATTTTTCTCCCCTGTTAGGGAGGGGAATGATCACAGGAGTGCTTTTGATCTGAAAAGTCAGTCTGTACTCTGGGTTTCTTAGAAGCACAGCTGGCTTCTGATGTGATATTGGCTATGTAACAAACATTAGTGTCCAAACTTGAGGTACTTTCATGTGGAAGAGGACACATAAACAAAGATTTTGAACAATGAGAGCCTCAGGTGCTGTTTTCTGGCCTTATGTAGGCTTCTTGTGTGTTTAGTTATGTGATCTGTCAGCTCTGCCCACCTTTACCTCTGTGGGTGGATTTATGCAATTTAAGTATCTTCAGTTCAAGTAAGAATTGTAGTGACACTTGACAAAATAGCATGAAGTGCAACATGCTGAAGCATAGCTACGTGTGGGTGAGTCAGGAGAGAGCTGGGAGTAGCAGCACTCAAAAAGAAAAGGAAGTACAGTCATGATAAAACTTTCTTTAAAAAGGAAGAAAAAAAAGAAAACAAAAAACCAGCAAACCAACAACCATCTGTCTCCAGAGGATGGGAACGCAATAAGGTGATACAGTTAGTATCTTATAGTTACTCTCTGTGTGTATAGATTTTTATATGCATGTGTGTATATATSTATAAAAACACATGTGCACCCACATACTTGCGTGTGTGTCCACACTCTGTTCAGTATAGTTAGCTATATTATATTTCAACACAGTACTCAAGTAGGGCAGTTTGTRTCCCAAGCAAATTTGAGCTGATGTAGAACCCACATGTATTTTTAGGAAACTAATATTTTAATTGCTGGCGAAAATACTTAAGTGATTTTCAAGACTCTATTTTGGTATACCAGTGATACAGGCTTTGCTTATGCTCTTGTTCCATCTGTTGAGGACAGATCCTCTCTGCCAGGGGACAAGCATGCATGCACTCACTCATCAGGGCACGCTATGTGCTGCTGACAGTTGTCAGGAAATAAAAAAATACCGAGTACAATATAGTTCAGTTCTTACAATGTGTTGGCTTAACAGCACTGGCAGAATGATTCAGTGCTGCTTAATTTTGTGTTGTTGATGTAAATGCWATAGCTTCAGAAAAAGAACTAAAAATCACTTACTAACTTCAAGTAATTTGTGTTTAGCTTCCACAACTATATAGCTTTAACTTCCTCAGAGAACATGTCGTCTCTGGTCTTAGTATTTTTACATGTTAAAAAAAAAGAAAATTTAAAGCCAAATGTTTTCTTTTAAAATGAAAAGCACAGTTGTTGTGCTTAGAATTGGTCTATTTCCTGGTTCTGAATTGAAGTGTTAGAAAAAAACAACTAAATGTATTTACTTTAGTCCTGGTAAAATGCTGTTCTCAGCARGTGGATTGGGTGTTTCATTTTTATCATGTGTTGTAAACGAGCACAGATTTGATTTAACGGTTCAAGGTATTTCTTAATAACATAATCGTAAGAAAAATAAGCTATTTTATATTGGTACTTAAGTGTATCTCTTTTCAAGGACAGTGTTCAGTTTTAATTTGAGCAAGTGTTACAACTCATCTTTGGAAGTTTAGAGAAAGAAAAAAAAAAAGTGGAAGACAGTGAGCGAAAGCCTTGTTAGATATGTCTGAATAGTCATCTTAGTATTTTATAAATACCCTAATTCTTTAAAGTACATTTTGATGCTCTTGTGTATTTTTTTGTTTGATTTACAGCTGGTTTAGTTAAGGTATTCTTTTTTTTTTACCCTTGCTTTAGGAGGTCCCAGAGTACGGATTTCTACGCTTYGTCTGCTGCCCTTCACTGAAGGAGAGCACCTCATAAAAGTATTTTTTATCTTATCAACCAGTTACTGTGTGTAACATCATCTCTTCCTTACTACTGTCAGCTGTGCTCTACTTCATAAATTGCTGAGACTGCTATTACAGGATAGGCTTGTAACAGAAACGTGAGGGCTGTGTCCTGCCTGTGAACACGATAATAGAAGTAACTGGAAGAAGGTAGGGTTCATGCTCTTGTTTTACGTCTGATCAGATATTTTCACTACTGCTCTGTCCTTTCTAATCCTCTTTTATTTGGCATTTATGTTGAAAGCTCTTCTTGCTTGTACTTCAGGAAATATCTGACATAGATAACATTCTTTGTGTTTTCTTTTGCTTTGACCCACCACACTTTTCTCTGCTTTGTTCTCCCCTGAACACTCATAAAAACAAAATGTTTAGAGTAACTGCTACTGGTAGCATCTAATTCAGTAGTACAATAGCTCCAGTTGTTATCCTAGTGCTTTCTTCATTTAGCATCATTAATACTTGTGGTCGTCTCTACAAAGTTGAGGCTAGAACTGCCTGAAAAAGAAATGGTTTGAATTTTGTCTTTGAACTTTCCTTCCCCCTGCCCTCCTGACTGAGCAGGTCCAGGGATACTGGAAGCATGCGTGTTAGGGTCTGTATTTCAGCTCTTAAAGCAGGGCCAGTTGGGCCGGAAGTCCAGACAGGTTTCATTTGAACTGTGCTTTGGAACTGGGGACGGCTTGTTGAACAGGACATGGCCTTTTTTTTTTTTTTTTTTTAAGCTGTGCTTCTCAGGGTTTCTCAGTACTTGTAATTGAGGTAGACTGCGTGCCTGTAGTAGTCTGCTTTTCTGACAAATACTCCTTTTGGGTCTGAGTAAAGTTTACCGTGCAGAAGCAAACCTTTATTCTTTGTGAAGAGCCATGAGCACTACTCTTACCCTTTCCAAAACAGTGCTTCCAGAAAAAAGGATAAAATTCTCACTTTTGCAGTGAAACTGATCTTCASTACTTCAAGCTTTTCTAGTATCATTTGAGCAGAAGTAAATTCAGCATCTCCTATTATTTTTTTTCATTATCTAGGATAAGTAGTGTTYATCAGAGGCTGCAGATAATACCTGTTGAAAGATGCAACTCTCATTTGTCAGTGTGTTATTGCCTGAGACTTTATAATGGCATAAATTTTGTAGTTATATGGGAGTAATTCGGAAAATCTGGATGGGCTTTTGTAGTTTGCCTTAACAAGTTTGAAAAAGGTGATCTTCAGTTCTTAGGTGGATGTTGTCTGTCCATCCTGTCTCTGCCCCCATTTTGTAGGTTAATTATGAAAAGAAAACCTTTTGGGGAAGTTTGTCTCTGACACAGCAGCCATGTCCTCAGCCTGGAAATTTAGCGATTAGTTCCTCCTTTGCTGTAGCACCTGCTCCAAATAGTTGACTCAGTGTACCTTGCAAAATGGCACTGATTTAATCTTTAAATAGAAATAGTGTGATCATAGTTTTTAAATATGCTGCACTGCTGTTACAATAGCTAGCTAGACTTCAAATAAATTATTTTGGAAAATACTTCTGAAAGCTACAACCCCAGAACTGTCCCATACTTAATGAGACTTGCACCTTTTACAGTTGACTTGCATATATTAGTTTTATCTAAACCTGTGTTTATGGAAAACCACAGTACATATCGAGATTGAGACAATATATCAGGGCCTTTAGCCTATCCAGAGAAGAAAGGATGGAAATGTGTTGTCTAGTCTAGTTGCCTGGTAACAGGGGATCAATTCTGTCTGCTTATCGCATTTATAAGAAAATTATTACATTTGCATTTGTCTCATTGCCCAGCTTCTGAATGCATAAATCTAATGTGTAATATATATAAACATGCTATTTAAAATATATCAATATAGAATATATTTAAACATACAGTATTAAATACTATGTTATATGTTAGTAATTGTTTCAGAATCTGATAGATGGATAATGCAGTTTAAAATTGTAGTGACAAAAACAACTGTACCAGCAGATCTGGGATGTTATTTCATTGTCTTTAACTGAGGTGGTTTAATCCCAATTGCTTAATTGTTCTGATCATACAAGTGTGTAATGTAGAGGTTTGATTTGAAGAGGTCCATCCATTTCGGTGTGATGAAATGTTCTGTAGTAGTACATTGCATAAATAGAAGTAGCTATCCAAAGCTTGAACTTGTTTTATGTTAATAGTTTTGCTTGCCCCAGCCTGTGTACTMGCTGGGCTGCACAAAACAGACTTGGGAAACTCGTCCACATTTCAAACAAGCAACTTGCRGGGCCATAGTAGTTTTAACCAGGGAACTTACCCATGTTAAGCCAGTGGTGTTCGTGTTGGTACAATAGAGGAAATAAGGCAAGAACTGTTTCTTCTGCTGGCAGTCGTGGCTTAAAATATAATAGGATAAAAGCTTTATTTTATTTGAAGTGCTAGTGAGACCAAAGGAAACAAATACAAATCTTAATTTTATACTGAACTTGCTCTTTGGAAAGGCATTGTTTTTAAAGGTAGTTGACTTTCTGCTTTCTCTCGTGAGGGYTTTTTTTTTTTAAGTACAATAATTTCAAGGAACTTGTTTGCACTAATTCACTCCTCATAAATGTTAAAGCCTTTCATTTATCTGGCTGTGAAGAGTACCAGATTTTGCTTCTAACAGGAAAAAAGGTGTGCAGTTCTCTTGTCGGTGTCACTGTAGAAAATGAGCCAAAGAATTGAACTGTGGTCTGTGTCAGTGCTGTATGTTCTCTTGAATGCGAGGTTTCACCATTAAAGACTTTTTTTTTTCTTCATGGTTTGTTAGCTTTCTAAAAGGAGACCTAAGGATGTGACTCAACCTTGCAGAAGGAAGGAAACATGAAATGTAGGCTGTTCTCCTGTTCTGAACTTAGAGCAAACCTTTGCTCAGTATTGTTGCTAAATAAATGTAGAACCGCTGCACTGTGCATGGAAAATAGGGAAAACATAGCTATGTGTGACTGTTCTTGGCTTTTATGAAAAAGACATTGTGGTTAATGACATCTTGCATGTAAGTAAAACAAAAAAGCAACCTACTCCCTAATTTAAATAATTTCAATCCAAGGGAGTATGAAGTCCTGTTCTTTCTTCTCCCGCTTTCTTAGGATGTGGGAACAAAATGCTATKTATCCTTGTCGGTATGAGATGGGAGTTTGAGATGGTGGATTCAGATTTGCYGGCATTGGTGTGCAAACGAGTTAAGTGTGGACAGGAGGACGATAATACTGCTAGTTCCYCATTTTTGTAGATACTTAAATGATTTTGTCATTTATAGGTTTGAATATGATGATTCCTATCATCTGTTGAAACAAAATTAATTTGTGCTCAGTACGAATTCAGAAGCCAAAGTGGCGAGCATCAATATTAAACTACTTCTTTTATGGCGGACTTTTTTTATCTTARAATAGTGTGCTAGCTAAGGAATAGAAGATGCAGAAGCCAAACAATTTTTTTATATAGCCAAACATTTTATTATACAGTTAATGCTGAATAGGCTTTCCATAGTCATAGGAATGATATCTTCTTCATGTTAATACTGTAAGGGTGGGGTTTTTTTCCCCAGACTGGGGTATGGACAGTGTACTGAAGTACAGTTTTACAATAAGTAAAAAGCAAACAATAACAAACCCCCAAGACCAGTGCCCACCCCACAAAGCACAACTGGTGGTCCCTCTGAGCCAGGGGAGAGGCTTGCACAACCATACAAACAGTTCTCCTGGCATTCACTGCAGCTGAGGAGAGTGGAAATTCCCAGTACTTCAAGGATAGGAACAAAAGGTTGTGATGTGATTGAGACATGTGATTGACCGCTGACCCAGGACTTCTGCACTGTATGCTTGCTCTTGCTCTGTTGYGCTGCTTGATAAATCTACAATTTGAGTCATAGGGTAAATGAAGAAGGGGAGACCTTCAGGAAAACAGAGATGGGAGGAGAACAGGTGACAGAAGATGGACTTTGTTAAAGGTGCAGCCTTGTTGGCTTGGTATCAGATTAATGATCTGTTCAGATGCCACTCTSAAACAGTACAGTCATCCAGGTCACCAAACGTTAGCAAGGGATTTAAAGAAAAACCATGAAGCTTCTGAAGAACAGCCTTGCTCTAACAAAGGCTGAAGAGTTCAAACCAAACAAACAAAAACCCACCATACCACCATCGGCTTTTTCTGCTTGTTTCCAGAGAYTGAATATGCATGGATTTCAGGAAATGGTTGACCTAGTTTCTTGGCTAGTAAATTAATATACATGCCTGCTTTCTGTAAAATCTGGTTATAGACCAAACCAATGTTTAAGGTGATTGAAAATCTTAGAATATAAAGATAGGATACTAACCTAAATATCTTAGGCCTTGATTTTAAGGAAATTGAGAGGCGATGTGATAAAGGTATGTGAAATAAATGATATAGCACAGACTGGCAGGGGATGAGTAACTTTTCTTCATGGCACCTGAAGTTGGCACCCAGTTATCAGGTAGTAAGTGTAAAATAAATCAGGCTTTTTTTTTTTTCCTTACCGAGTACCTAATTGGACTGTGGTACTTGCTGTCAGTATTAGTTGAAGAGGCTGAAGATGTGCATAGCTGTCAAATGTCCAGACATAACTTCTAGTTCAGGCAGTATCTGCGCTACCTTTCAAGTGGTCSTGAGGGTATTTCCCTAGACACCTGCTGTTGGACTAGGTGAGCGTTTGGTGTGAATCACTTTGGCTGTTCATTCCTTACCAAAAACCACCCATCTGCGTTCAGTAAATCTGAGTGTAATGGGTAATAGTCTATGTTCAGTGTCAAGATCCTTTAACTTTTAAGGAGAAAGTTCAGGGCTTTTGTTTGTCCTCGCATTTTAGCAAGTATAAAGGCAAAGAAAAGATATTCCAGGAAGAAAAGGCTTCTGTTACAAAGAGGATATTCAGCTTTAAGTAACGCTTGAGTTTATAACTCTGTAAAAATAGGAACACGTGTGTCTTGTATCACTGCTGAAAATTAATGTATTTAAAGTTAATGGTGGTGCTGGTTGTGATATTGATTGTGAGATTTTTTTTTGACACCAAAAAATAGTGGGTGAGGGAAGCTAGTCTCTTTATCTTGATAAAAGCCCCTAGAGATGAAATCCTGTACCTCCAGAGCTGCTTCAGAAGTAGTCCTAAATCAGGATCTAATGTCTTTCCTGTGGTAGTCTTTGTTATTAAAGATGCTGAATGATTACTCATTTATCACTATTCTGTGTGGAAGGTGACTTTGTAAAGCTGCTGATGCGGGGCTCTTAATCAACGCCCCCCCATCAGTTGCATACTTGCATCGGTCTACTAGTTAGCGTCTCTTGCTCTGCAAGTCCAAATTTTGTGGAGTCGTCTTTTGTTAGTCTTTTTTGCTACTGTGTACAGCAGGAGAAACAGGTTAACCTGCTGAATGAAAAAGAAACAAGTATTCCCTCCTTTTGTTTGTGTGAAGCTAACAGTGCTAAAAGCAGGGGGGAGGAGGGCAGGAAGAATGTACTTGCCGATTAACAGCTACTGTAGTTTTCAAACAGAGCGCTGTACTTAACGTTATTCTGTGTTAGACAGTCTTGTTTAGTATGGAATTGTACAATTCTGCGTAAAGATAATGCTTTACTTATTGTGTGGTTACTTTTCCGTGCCAGTACTGTTTTTCTTCCCTTTACGAGAATACTATAAAAACTGGATTGTTGATACTGGTCTGCACGAAACKGAACTTGATGGTTTTTTACTGCGTGAAAGTGGGGTGGGATTTTTCTGCTAGCAGGTGTAGTTCAGATTGGTTTTTAGTTATAGTGATTCCTGTTTGTATTAAAATACTGTGTAAACTGACTTTTTGTAGCTATTTTGGTGGCTTCACTTTTTCCTGAAGTTAATAGCCTATGTGTAGTTTGGCATGCCACATGAAAAAAAACCCCAAGAACAAAGGTGTCATGAAAGCCATTATAATAATATAACACTCCCGCCCCCAACTACACCACTACTTCCCGCCCCCCACCCATCTCCATCTCATCCCTGCTGTGGGCTTAATCCCGCCTTCCCACCCTAGTGCTGGCTGCGAAAGCCCTCCACTTGCTGGGTGGGTTTGGAAAGCTGCTCTTCCGCTTTTGCCCCCGCCTTTCTAGCCTGCCAGGCTGGGGCGGTGGCATGTCCATCCCGCATCCCACCATGGCTCCTGGGGCCCCATCTCGATGGTGTGGAATTGATCAAGGCTCAGGACTGTGTTGGAGGTCTCAGGGATGGTGTAGTCAGCGGTGAGCAGCTCCACGGGCAGTGAGAGGGAGCCAGTGTTGCAGTGGGAGATGGCTCTGTCGGTGCCACGAAGATCCCCAGGCATGTGAACACTTCTGGGATTGTCCTGGCTGACCARGGAGTGATCCAGTAGCATCGCCCTGCGCAGCGGAAAGTCGCCTACTGGGTCCCCAATGGCTTGGTGTGGGAGACCGCACAGTGGCTGAGGAGGATGTCGGTGCCCAGGAGGGTGTTGCAGCCCGGCGCTGCCCCCGCGGGGGTGGCTGTGTCGGAGAGGCTGAGCTGCGCAAACTGCCTCACCATGTCCTGGTACCCGGGAAAGCACGGCGGCAGCACCGGGGGGGCTGGGTCCACCACTGTCCCCTGAAGGTTGTTGAAGGGTACGAAGTGGTGTGGTTGGCCCTGTGAGGTCCCAGGGGCTGCCCAGGCTGGGGGGGTCCTGCAGCCCTGGGGACCCCCCAGGGTCATCGATGTTATCATCGATGTTAGTGTTAGTGAGACTTGGTGGAATGAGTCCCATGGCAGGAGTGCTGGGATGGAGGGCTACAGGCTGTGCAGTAGAGATATGCAGGGCACGCGCGGTGGAGGTGTTGCACTATATGTAAGGGAGAGGTTTGATTGTACAGCCCTTACAGTTAGTGATAATGTGGTTGAGAGCCTCTGGGTGAGGATTAGGGGGATGGGAAACAAAGGAGATGTTGTAGTGGGTGTCTACTACTGATTGCGCAGCCAGGATGCCAGCACCGAGAAGTTATTCTATAGGCAATTAGGAGAAATCTCTGGATTGGTAGCCCTTGTCCTTATGGGAGACTTCAACTTCCCAGACATCAACTGCGAATATCATACTGCTGTGACAAGCAGGTCAGGGAAATACTTGAACTTTGTGGAAGATGACTTCTTGTCACAAGTACTCGGTGAGCCAACGAGGAAAGATGCCCTCCTAGACTTGCTGTTTGTGAATGAACTTAACTTTTTTCCTAGCTAGAAACTATGAACAGTTTGTCCTAATCTGAAGGTCATCAAAAGGCAGTCAATAACATGCTGTTGAGGAAAGCTAGAGTTTAACTCACCCTCAGATACTAATTATGCTTGTTATTTTCTTATGACACTATGCTGCTAGTGAAACTAGCCTGGGAAGTTGTAGGCATACGTAGTGCTGGYAGTTAGTGGAATATCTTAAAGATACAAGATTTTGCTGATTTACAGTTTATGTTAAACATAAGCCCTACCAAGAAGTTAAACACCGTGTTCTTTCGGGTTCAGATTTGTTTCAAACTAATGTTTCACTTCTGATCCTTTCAGAAACCTGTTCCAAATGTGACTTGTCTCTGCACTGTGGTCATTATTTAAGACCTTGTTCTACTAACCTATTGTCTCAAAGCAAACTTCAGATAAGTACTAGCCTCCCCAGATAGTTTTGACAAACTGTTTTGTTTAAAGATAATTGGGAGGCTTATCTTTGTAGTGACTTCATATTCATGAAGAAACCCAAATCAAAACTCTAAACTTTATCTTAGTATAAAACTGACATAAATTGTGTATGTAACTGAAACAGTAATTTGGCAAAAGAGGTATTTGTTAATGACTTTTTTACAACTTAAAAGAATTTTGATTGCTGAGCAGCAGTTTTTTGTGCATGTGTGTAAAGATGGGCAGGAGATGATTGCTGTTCCAACTGTATGGCGGATTATTGTGCTAACTACTGTTAATATGACTGGCATAGTGCTATAAATGGTGTCAGGGGAAATGAAAAAGACTTTACATATTCCAGCAAATTCTTTTTGCTGTTATCTCTGTTGTACACGGACAAAGTCTTTTTTTTTCTTTATATCTCAGTATACATTAAGCACCATTTGATTAGATCTGACTTTAGATGGCTACATTTGAAACTATCTCATGAGAGTGGACAGTATTTTTCTTCCCATGATATAGCTGGAAGCTATGTTAGGTAGAAGGACTAGGCTCAGCTGTATGAAAGATAGGGTGGAAGACTTGGGGGGGAAAAAAAAAAAAAAAAAGAACAAAACAACAACAACAACAACAAAACCACCAAAACTCACTGAAAATAAATCTCTGGTCTGTAGACTCAGAAGATAAGACAGTCTCACTGCATAAGCATAGTGTTCCTGGTGGCAGAACTGAGTTTTCTGGGGAATTTCTGAGTACTTAATCTCGGTGCTGTTGCARTCTTTAAAGAATAAGGCAAATGGGAGGGAAATCTTTGTTTATTCTTAGGAGATGGAGGAATTGTGTTGAATAAGCATGCTAAGTAAAACTGAAATCTGTTTGAGTACATAACAGTAATGTGTTGACTAACTGTCATGTATTTTGAGTTGAGGGCTGTGTATTCTTGGGATTGGAGTTACTCTGAAGCATGGTTATTTTTAAGAATGGTAAAGCCTTTAGAATAAAAGAAGGTTGATGAAGAGTCGCAGTTTTGTCTCCAACCTGCCAACAAGAAAGTTGAGATTATTTTTAATGGTTAAATGGAGGAAAGCTGTAAGTGTATACAGATATTAAATCCTGCAAGTGCTTGACAGGCAGAACTCCTCTGTCATAACACAGAAGTTGATGAAAGTTTAACTCCAGTAAAAAGACAGGCTGCTACCTAACCCGTAACTACAGCTGCTTTATTGGAACCAGTTACAATTCTCTTCTCATTTATAGTGTGGCTCTAACTATGTTCCTGGCACGACAGCCTTCTCCTCCTCCCAATTTTTATAATGTTGTTTTTTTTCATTTCCTGCTCTTTCTTGCAGCTAACCTTTTTGTGTTCCACAGCAATAAAAGATGTGTCTTCCTGTCACCCCCTGGGAGATAACGGGGACAGGTGATAAAGTGGTTAATATTACCTCCTACCACTACCTCTGTCTAGTAGCTCCTTCTAAGCTTAAATAAATTTGTAGCAGTTCTTGTCAACGTTTATAGTTCATCATGTTCATTTTCAATTTCAGGTTTTTAAGTCTGTGTATCTCAAGGCTTTTCTTCCGACGGTATCAGACTTGTAAAGAAGTGGCAATAATTCTTACTAATCCAACTTTGATAAACTGTTGTCACTGACAAGATACTCCTGGGGAACCTGAAAGGGTTATGTCTGTAGCTGTCTTAAGAAATTCCATCATCCTTCCTGCCTTTAGATGGTTTCTAAGGAAAAAATAGCTGATAATTCAGGCCAACTGATCGTTCTTTTGTGGGGAGGGGAAATGGGCATTTTCATGTCTGATAAAAGAACAGATCTTTAAGCTAGGAACCACTTACTGTCTTGCAGATACCTTTTAAAGGATGTCCTCCCATCAAAGTTGTGAAGGCAAATGCTTTAAATAAAAGTTTGGAGATAAATATAATCCTGTGATCTTTGCCACAAGCAATCTCTACTGTCAATGTGAATTCAGAAATAACATGGGATTGATTTACCTTGATGCCCACCTTTGAATTCTGTACATTTGTGCCAGTTTATTTAATATTAGTTTTGTATGTACTTTAGGATATAGCAGGAGAATCCCTTCACCTACAAGAAAGTATTTCGTTCACCCTTTTTCTTTGCAGATGCTTGTTCATATATGTACAACAAAATTGCTTTTACAGTTGTATGCTATCTCAACATTGAAAGCATCTAGGAATGGCATTCCTTGATTTTTATCTCCTTTCTGCCATGGAAAGGAACAAACTGCCAAGACTTCTCTGCCAATAAATAATACTTTTCTGCATTTCTTTGTGAGTGTAGCTATATAGAGATAGTGTAAATTAATGAATGTTTTAAAACTAGGAAGTACATTATTCTAGACTGACAGAGCAGATACTAAGTCTTGCTTAACTTCCCCTTTTAGTCAAGTGGTAGGCTGAAAGCCTGCCTGCACTTAACCTTAATACAATACAGCTGTATAAATTTATGTTTTGAATAGTTCTGAGTTAAGAGATTTATAAGAACAAGGCTGGTAGCTGCAGATACTTCTTCATTCTCCCTAGCACCTCAGGTAAGTTCAAAGTTGACCTCATATTTGAATAATTTGCCCATGGATGTGCTTCCATATGCAGAGGTTTCCCCCAGAATTGTGTTATTTTGGCATGGTCTCTTTTCCTCAAATAGTTGTAGGACAGTTTTTTATGTCTTCCTTAACTAAGCCGAGCATCTGGATCTGCTTGCTCTCTGCCTTCAGAAATGGAAAAAAAAAAAGTATGAATGTGGGCAGGTTTTGGTTTCTCTAACTTATAATAGTGTCTATTTTAGTCTCTTGAGTATCTATTTTGTAAATAGGGAAGAGTAGACTTGGTTAGAATTTTTGAAAGCAGAAACTAAGTCTTAAAGGTCAGTCACTTCAGAAATGTTCATTTTTCCTTAAAATATCCAGTTAGGCGTTTTTAAAGAGTAAACAGGGCAGAAATAACTTTTTATTCTTCAGCACAGGGCTACAGGCTAAGGAAAAGGCTGAAAGCTATGAATTTGCATGCTGGGATTGGTGTTTATAGTAGTGACTTTGAACTGTGTTGCAACACTTCTGAGTGCTCTACGAATTTGAATATTTCTGATAACAATGCTTGCACATCAGAGAAGCCTCTTGGGGGTGAGTAAGCATGCAGCTAATGGCAGATGAAATTTACTGTCGACAGATAAGTAACGCAAATAATAGTATATTAAAACCATTGTTAATTCTTAAGCTTTCAGAACATTTTATTGTTAAAAAACCTTTTGGGAGCTCTGATTTCTGATAAAATGCAGCGATAAGTTCAGATTAAAACACTAAACTGTAATGTTCTCTTGTAGAACGTCTTTCTGACTCAGTTTGTGAAAGGTACTGATGTGGCTGAGTGAAATTTAGAGTAATTTCTGTGTAAAGAGAGTGTGAATTGTTTAGCGTTCTTTGCTTCACTCTTTTTTTTCCATTGGAAATATCTAAAATGGTGTAAGATGTGAAATGCATATCCCATATTTAAACATTTTAGTTACTTACTAGGACAGGCAACTGAACTTTGATACATATAAAATTGATAGCATGAAATAATAATTAAATTTAAACCAGGAATTTTAGAGCTGCTGCTCTTTTGTCTGTGTGAGACTGCAGCTTTGTGGGAGCCCAGGGTACTCTAGAGTACAGTGACTATGTTGAAAACTTTTTCATGAACAGAAGCATTCAGAAGAGTAGAATAGATCAGGTATATCCATCAGTGGGCTGGTGTGTCTCTCTATCTCTCTCTCCTTTTTTTTTTTTTTTTTTTTTTTTGTCCCTGTCTGGACTTGAGTGCACTTCTCCTTTTCCCCTCGTGTGTCTTTTGAACTTCGATGTCATTCTGCATAAGGATGACTTAATTTGACTTGAGTTTGGGTGCTGGGGAATGATCCCTTTTGCCATTCACCTGCTCTTACCAGTGACATAGGCATCTCAAAGGAAGTGAAGTAAGTATTCRGCCTTTGGCCTTATGATCTATGGGCTTATGTCAAAAAGTAGAAAGAGCTGCAGTTTGGAGGAGGTTAAGAGTCACTGCCTTTAGGTAGTAGCTTTTATTGGCTAGTAGGAAAGTTATAATTATGTTTTCTGAAATAAATCTGTTTCGGTGGCTTGGCACTACCCCTGTGTACCTTTTTGGAACAATGATTCTTGACATAAGTGAGTGCTGAAGCAGCTCTTTCCTATTATGGGCAGAGTGCTCAATGACAGAAACTAAATGTCTGTAAAATACTGTTTGATAATTCCATCTGATAATCAAAACTTCGATAGTGCATGTACAGGGGTTTATGGTAATGAAGAAATTGCTTCCTCATAGTTTAATTTCCTACTGTGCATTGCTTTTGTAGTGCTGTGTATGCACGCAAAGGCAGTGAATGAGGCTTGAGAAACCTCCTTACAAATACGGGGTTTCTCACAACCAGCATGAATTAGTTCTCATCAATGTCTTTCATATTTGGTGCTGTTTTCCAGTATCAGTAGGATGTGATACCATCTAGGGAAAGTTCTGTATGCCTAAAGTTACCGTTTTTGAAGCCACTTTTTGTGGGAATGTTACATTTTATTTGCAGGTTTTGAAGCTGGCAAGGGAAGTGCAGCTGCTAATGCCCTCTGCTATCTATTAAGAATGTGACATGGAACTCAGAGTTGAGAGATACCACCTTTCTGAACTAGCCTTGTTTCCCTACCTAGTTTCTTGAGAAAACTCTTTTTCCACATCTCATGAACTGCTCAATAACTTCTSTGTTATTGTATATGTTCTCTCTTGTGTCATAAGTGTGGTGTTTGTGACCTTGGGGAATACTCTGGCTGACCAACAAACCAAGTTGATTGTACTTTTCCAGGGGTGGTTTATTCTTCAGACTCTTGGTATATGAGAGAGGATAGAATTTGTGGACCCTGTTAATAGTTTGAGTCTAGCTCTGCATCATCCAGACCATGAATTTGTCTTTGAATCTAAGGCTTCCCTGTGGGAGCAGTTTTTTTCCATAAATTTTATTTAAGTACACCTCGTAGAATGGAAATTGTACTTTTACACTCATTTTTCATCTTAGGAAGTTCTCTTAATGTAAGTTCAGTGTTGTTTTTTAACAAGTACATTCTAACTACAGGACACCTTATGACACTCCTCTGTAATAATCCAACAATAACCAGTGTTGCAGTTAGTTGACCTGCATGAAACRTGGTGTGTTTTCTTTTTTCCTCAAGCATGTTGTGTTTAATATGTGCATCTCTCCCTCTTTTTAGTTATGTTTATTGTAATCTCAATGAGAAGATGACTTGATCAGCAATTTGGAACACCTGCATGATGTTTTTTGATTCAAAATAGTCTTAATAAAAGATTTTATGGGCAGAACTATAATCCACATATTGAAGTTACTGTTTGTTATGTCCAGGACTAGACTGGACTGTCTCAAATGATTAGTTAACTTCGTTCTATCTGTAAGGCCTAAGAAGCTTAAGTTTTCAGCAGTAAAACAATAACTTCCATGATTTCTTCAGGTTGACACAAGAGTTTAATGTGAATGTCTTTGCCAGATAGGAATGCAGTATCTGATTTTTGGAGTCTGCACTGCTTCAGCAACTTCGTAATGTGAAGTAGTGCAGATATTTCAGAGGTATTCTGCATGTGTGCTTCACCCAGTGAATCCTCGCTGACTGCCTTGAGGGGCACTAAACAGCCTCTTCTATGCTTATCCTGTTCAAAATTCATCCAATGCTCCCCTTACCAACTCTTGCTGTAGCAGAATTCAAAGACTACATACCTGGCCAAAGTTCTGCTGTGCTTAGTGTTGTATGTTTTGCCTCATTACAGATAAGAAACTGAGGTACAGCGATGTTAATTACCTGAAAGCCAATAGGAAGTCTGTAGTTAAAAATGGGGATCAAATGCGTGTTTCTTTAGTTACTGCAACATTAGTCTGAGTTTCTGTAGTTGAATAACTCCTCATAAAACACGTTTGTAAGATAGGAGCAAGGTTAGTTATTCCCTGTGAAACCCCTTTAGTTTCTCTGCAATGATACGTTGACTGAAAGTATATCCAGTGAAAACCTTTCACTTTTTCATATCTGGTAGATCTCACTCATTATTGTTCAGATTTGKTTTTTTTTTAATATACTGTTTTTGCTGATATTTCTATTTTTAAGCAAATAACTGAATTTCCACAAAAATATGGGAGATGGAGGCCCAGAAGGCCAACATCCATTTCTAGATTTGGGTGATAAGACATTGAATAATATTTGTCTTGTTATTAAATCTTTGAAAGCCAGTTTAATTTTTATTGAAAGACAAAAAAGCTACTGAAAGCCTTTTGATCAGCCAAAGGGTTTTGCATTACTCTTTATGAAGTTGGCTTGCCTGTTTTAGTGTGCTTTCTGTGATGCTCATGACAGTACCATAAGGCAAAAGTAATTTTCTAGTTTAGCCACAGTGACAAGCGTATCTTTGTTAATGAGATTTATCGTTATGTAAGTCTTACTTCCTCTGTCTTGTTTTTGTCGTATTCCAATATTCAGAGAGTGCTGGCAAATGTGTGCTGTGTTGGAAAGTTCCTGCTATAGAAGGTTCTGCTATAAGAACACCCATAAATCATCCGTTTTTTTGGCAGTGTCTTTGCCACATGAGATGTCCCTGATAAATTGTGTAAGTTCGTGAATGGCAATGCAAATAATTCCATAGTAGGTAATGTTTGTTCTAGCCCATGCTAGGCATGACGAGCATCAACCTAAACCCTGTCTATCGTGAGAGTTAACTAGCTTCACTTATTCYGAGACTCCTTACAACAGAGATGATACAGAAGACTTCTGTAGTTGCACTGAGTGAATCTGAGGCCAAGAAGGCTTTAATCAATCCTGCTATAGCAGATGATTTAACTTCTCTGAGTGCTCTTAATTGTGTGTGTGTGTAGCCTTTTTCTGTCAGCAGCCAGACACGTATGTGGTGTACAATTAATCTGTGCATCTGTACTAAATCCAACACGCCCTGTAGGCACTGAATCATAGTCCTTGTACAGCTCTGTAGGCACTGAATCATAGTCCCTGAACAGATGAGTGCTACAGCACCACGTGATGATCCAGTTTCTTCCTAGAAGGCATGCATCCATGGTGCGTGTGCACACACTCCTTTATACCTCTTGCCAAGCTGGAGCTTGCTTCTGGGCTTCTGTTACACTATTCATGTAACACTTTTCCGGATACCATGTTTCTGAAGAGCTCAGGAGTCTCTGCCTTTCATTTTGTTAAACATAAACCTGGCATGTGGCACTGCCTATCCTCTGGTTGCACAATGTGGTAAGGGCCCTGTGGGTTTCTCATGAAGGAGCAGCCTAAAGCACGCTCCACCTGTAGAGCAACTCTCTTGTCACATGGTTTGGAACCACTTTGCAGATGGAGTCCCTGATCTAAATTTGGAGATTGCAGAAGCCAGGCACCCCAATTTCAAGGCTGGTCATACTTACTAGTACCATTTATCCCTGTTATTCTATTACTCTTGAAATTCGCGGTCCTAGGACTTTGTCTTAATGCCTGCAGGTATGTGCAGTGCTTGTACTGATGATACTCTTGTTGCATGTGCTTGCAAACTTAATGGTGAGTGGGTGAAGGGAAGTTGCTATGTATGCCTGTCTGTTGTTGGAGTTTTACTTATGTACAGCAACTTTGTGTCTACCAGAATTATGCTGGGCATGACTCTATGATGTGAATTTTATGTTATTATGTGAATTTTATGTAATACAGTGCCTTTGTTTCATGTATGTATTTAATTTCAGTTTTGTGGCTGCATTTCTTCATGAAAAACTGTACTTCAGAATCTGTTAGTCTTCAAGTAAGTCTTTCTAGCCTTATAGTAGCAAAAATGCTTTGTGCTGTGACAAGTCTCTGAATTAAAGTAGGGTTTTTTTCTACTTGACTGCTGTTCCAGGGCAAAGTTTGATTTGAAAAGGATGAACTGAGTCCCTTGTTGCAGTCTCTAGAACATGTATGTGACTATTTGAATGTTGGTGTTTGTTATTTCACTTCAGCAGAAAAATATAAGACTTGTTCTTAAATGCTTCCTTTGTTACTCCAAATACAGGGTAATATAGAAAAATTGTTGCGCTCCTATTTTGACTGAGGTTGTAACACGCACATTAAATGTAGGAAAAATGCCTCTGGAGATGATGGCATCTGCAAGTATGCTTTGAACAAAGATCTTGTGCTCTCTCAGTACAGACCTAAATGGGAGGATGTGGGAGTGTACGAATGGCTTAAAGTTCATTAGATTTCCTGTGCAGGAATAGGAGTCCAGTTGCCTTTAATGTCTTTCTAGTGAGAAGCAGATGTAAAAGCTGAGAGAGTCTGCAGACAACCTTCTGAAGGTGAGACTTCAAGGTCTCAAAGATAAGCTCTGCAGTATCTTTTTTTTTTTCTTTAAGTAAATATTGGATCCTAAAAAGATCATTCAGAATGTTTAAGCTAAGACCTTAAACTATTTACACATCAGATGGAGAAAGTTAGGTACTGTAAACATGGCTAAGAGCTGGAAATAATGCCTGCTTCTCTGTGGACTAGATAGCAAGCTTGTCTAAATCCAGTTGATTAGGAAACAGGAAAAAAAAAATTATATATTGACCAACTGTCCGGATCCAGGGCTTCATAGCATCTCTCCTTCCCCCACCACTGCTTCAGAGTTTTTAAATGGCAGACTCGTTTGCATAATAACCTACTGGTGGTAGCATAAGGGGAACCTAACTCTGCTCTCTGTTTGAGGAGTCTTGAATTCAACATCGGCTTGTGAGCCAGGCTGGTGCCTTGCTCATCTGTAGCTGGGACACTTTGTGAAGAGGGGCTTAGGGGGTGGGTCCAGGAAAGACTTAAGCACAGCAGAACCTGGTGAGAAGGAATTTTTATGGGAAGGGGAAGTCCTTGGGTTTAGTCGTTGCTTACGGTAGGTCTTTATTCAATGGAAACCTTAAACTGCTCTTGGAGTTGGGGGATATGCAACTTCTATCTGCTCGTTACAAGCCTTAACTAGTTGAAGAGTTTATATAGATTGCTTGTACCTTTAACTGTTAAAGTAGGCTCTTTGATAGCAGTCCTACTGGTCTGCTGGTTCTGGTCGCACCCAGACCTTCTTCTATTGTGCCTCTGTAGAGAGGAGAAAATTAGGACTGGTCCGATGTTCATTCCATGAGTTAATTCCTTGTTCCTGCAATGTAATTCAATCCCTTGGTCAGGTGTTGTGTATCCAAGGAGCAAACATATATTAACTGAGATCTAGGGTCAAAAGATACATGGCATCTGTACTTCAGAATGAAGAAATCTTCCAAGCAGTGTCTGTATATGGCTAAAAGTTCACAAGTCAAAGCATACATATCAATAACTTGCTCCTGACATCTGATTGCCAGAATTATCAGAGCTTTTGCAAGGGTTGTGCATTTCTGACCAACTTTTTTATAAGTTATATGATCTAAACTTAATTGTCGTCCTCCTTTGTATTGCATCAAGAACATCCTCGCACCAGTAGCAGGAAAAAGATTACTTCTGTTTCAGTCTGCGTGTAACTGAGCGTACCTGCCTTTTCATCCTGCTATGGAAATCTGTTCCATAACTAATCTGGAGGACATGTCATCTGTGTCCTACCTCTTCATCTCTGACTTGAGTAACTCTGTAAGGAGTAGCTCTATTTTAAAGGGGAACTGAAGAAAATATTGGTTATGTCTTTTCAAGTCCTGCCTCGAATATATTCTGACTGCCCATAGTTAAACAATCCGTCTTATATTAGAATATTCAAATGATTGCTATCATTACAGTTCCACTTCCACATTTGTCTTTGAAACAGAGGAATATGCTCGTTGTATGGTTAAATGGAATAGGTATTTAGCAGTTTCAGTATTCTGTTTTGCACAAGAGCTACATTCTTCCTGCTGCTGCATTTACAGTAAATGTAGGCATAGGTTCCAGAGCTCCAAGAAGCTGGGTGAAGGAGGGCTTTGAAGGTAAGAAATGGTCTGATAGCAGTCAGAATCTCTGAAGTGTGAGCAAACTCCTGGATCTGGAGCGCACACTATTCTTCATTGTAATTAATGAAGAATTTTAAAAAAATCTGATAAGGGTAGTCATCTTCTAAAATTCAGACCCTCTGTAATACTTAGTTGTTTTGAAAACCTGTATTTTTAAGGGAAGTTGTTAAACCATGCAACACTACTGAGCTCAAAATGTCAAGTCCAGTGTTTGAAAGCTGAGAGGCACTGACAGGAGAAAAAGTGTTCACAGTTGGAAATACTTGCTGTCATTTTGGAGTAATTAACAGAGGAGAAGCTGGTCAGTGTTCTGTTTGGTAAATTACACTTCAATTAATGCATTGTGTTGAACTGATAATGCTTTAAACCTGTGCCAAATGTTTGCTGTGGGTACAAGGGAAGGTTATGTGTGAGTCTTCCATCTCTATCTTTGTAACTCTTAATTAACTGGGCAATCTTAATTTACACATAAAATGAGCTTCTGGTACATGAATATGTTTTGATGCTTTCCAGCTCAAACCTGTAAGGAATATCATATTTAAGTCCTGTAACTGATGTTGTTCTGGTGAATGAAGAAAAGTAGTAATTTGATGTTGAAAATGGTCAGGGTGTCTCTTTAGTGCAGCTACATGGAAGCAGAGCTGGGCAGTCTTCTGGAAGCAAATAGTTTTAACTTTGTAATGTGTTGTAGCATTGTCATTATTAACTGTATGATGTACAGTTGAAGCTCAAACTATTCAGTTTTAGTATCATTATTTGATCTTAAACACTCGGTTTCATCGCTGTCCTGAAAATAAAGGAATGAGAACTTTTTCAACTGTGTACAAGTAAACTACTGGGGATTTCTTAATAGTTCTCTGACCACCAATTCCTCAAATCACAGGAGAATTTCCTCGTTCAACTGAAAATTAAAGTTTTGGCAATATATGTTGGTAAGGGAAAAAAAAAAAATAGTAGTCTGCATCATTTTAGTGAGGGGCAAAATTCTCAAAGAAGTTTTGTTTTCCATGGACCTATCGTTGTGAATTCTAGTATATATAGGTTTTCCTATTTTTGTAGGACACTGGATGTGTTGCTTTCTGCCTCTTTTTTCTTAGCTGCCTTACTATGAAGAGTAACCTGTCAGAAGCTCTGCAGGGATTATTTTGACTGCTCAATTTGTGTGCTGTTTTATGTCTGGCAACAGAATTCTTTATAAGCTACCATAAGCCTTCTGACACTTAGTTATCTTTGTGGATCTTTGATTATTTTTTTTTTAACTTGTTTTGTATACTCTGCTTCTCAGATATGTCTTAACCTGTTGATGGGCTGTTGTCGCTAGCAGTCTGTTGYGATCTGTGTTGGGGAGGATACGTCACCTTAAATCCCTGTTGCTGTCTCTTCCGTGCTTTCTATGTTTTGGGCTAAGCAAAGTCAAGCACAGGCGAAGATGATGTGTATAACATTACTTTTAAATGTGGTTCATATCTATACAACAGTGTTAGGTATACAGGCTAGGTGGAGTTATTCTTAAACATATTTTAGACAAAGCTTTTGAGTTGAAATAACCTGCATATTAAGTTGTGAAATCTACATTTCTCTGGGCTTTTGAAGATGCTGTGTAAGTTACCAATCACAGAGGAAGTGAAGTGGCATCTCACGCTACCCCAGATGGTCACCTCGGTAGTATCCTTGGGAGGTGAGTGTCCAACTAGAGCAAGGCAGACAACTGGAATGCACGTTATGGGGTCGGCAGTCGGTGGTTTGTGCAGAATTTAAGGAAATGCTTTGACCTCAGTTTCCCTCTGCATCTCAGCCCTGTTACCTGCTTTTGAAGACTTATAGCCAGCTCTGACACAGGGCTTACCTGGGCTGTGAGTGGCAGTCTTGCTTTAATTGTGGCAAAGGCTAGAAAATTATTTAAGATAACTTTAAGCCCCTACCTAGAATCTGCTGTGTCTGGCAATAACTAGCTGTTTTGACAGTGTTTCAGCAAACTGACTTGCACGGAGTATGCTGAATCTTTCAGTAAAACCCATTAATCCCTGTGTTACTGGCTCTACCATTCTTTCCTGAGAACGTAGCCGTTAATAAATTTCTCAGAGGTGTTCTTCCTTGTAGCTCAAATGAGTGCAAAACTTGGAGGCTTGGGAAGCAGTGGCTGTGATTCTGCCTGTTGGAACATGTACACCAGGGAAAAACACCATGCGATTCACAGAAGACTCTTTGCATCTTTATGGTTAATAGTTTTCTTGAGCATGAATTTTGTGTGGAGAACAAGATTTAATCAGGTGCTACACTTTAGAGTTTAATTCCACCTTCCCATTAAGTGACAAAACTAATGAAGTAAGGGATGGTTGCTTAAATGAATAGGTGAAGTCTCCCTAATTTACCAGGAACAAGTAGGCTTATTGTCTCCTTCCTTCTTTTGAACTCATCATCCTGCAAAGCTGTGCCAACACAGTGTGTGGAGGGCAAGCAAGGATATCTCCTGAGAATGAGCTTACTCTTTTGTTGTTCACCTGCTATTCTCATTAGCCTGTCAAAGAAACAGTGTTAATTTACTCCACAAAAGTCTATTGAAGTAAAGAAAATTAACTTTTGAACAAATATTGACTGAAAACTAAGATGGCAGCTACTTAGTTTTTCTCAGCTGTGTTATTTATACTGTAGGTTACAGTTTGGGGAGCTGTTATTTAAAAATGAAAAAAAAAGGGAAAAAAGCTCTCTTGACAGGTTATATCAACTGAACCAGATTAATCTAGATCGTGTGAGATCGTGTGTAAGGAATTGTTTCCTTGAAAGCTGGGGAGATCTTCCAAAGGGACCACATGTCTGCAGCTTTCTGTGCGTGCCCCCACTTCAGCACCCCTGTCCTTTCGATGTGCAGAGCGGCCCAGTTGCTCCTGGCCAGCACGCCTGTGCAGCAGCCTCTCTCCTCTCAGTTCCTTCTGTCACAGACTTTATTCTTTGCCCAGCACTGGCAAATCACATAGTTCCTCTGCATGTGGCTGTTTCCGTGATCCCTCCAGTCCACTGTACCTACTGCTGTTCTGCCACATTGACTTTTCCCATCCAGAACTGCTRCGCAGCTGTAGCAGCTGGCACTTGTTTCCCTTTCTCACCTGAAGGCCAGTCTGCAGGAATGGGTTGTCAGGGAGGAACTACAGGACGGGAGGTGCTGAGCAGCCCGGAGAGGGAGCAAYGCAGAGCAGTGCGGGACTGGAGGGACAGAAGAGTCTCCATGTGGGCTTARGTACTGCTTTTAGTAAAACAGAATCCTGCATGCTGCTTTAGGTAGTTATGAGGAAGTTTAAACGTTTGAATTTGATGAGTTGGTCCAGTGCAACTGTAACACAAGTTTTCTGTTTAATGAAATGATCAATCATGCTTGAAAAAAATCCATTCTCGGGTACTGAATAGGAAGCTTTTCATACTGTAGTGTAGCAGGGTAGAAGGAAGTATTTTTGTTAGGTGTGTTGAAGGAAATTGCACATGCTGCGATTGCATAAATGGTCACTCAGCCAGCAGAACTTTCAAATCCTGTTGCCAGGCGGTATACAGTGGCAGTGCCGCTGTGCTCGGCGACTTACCAAGCAGTGTGTGAGTATAAGACCTTATGGCTTCCATTCAGAAGGTTTTAACTGAATTGTTAATTCTATACAGTTGCTTGGCAAGAGGACCRTGAATGAAAGGGACTGAAATAGGGTAGTGGAACAATTGTTAAAACAAAGCCTGTGCTTTAGCAAAGTGAAAAAGGTGTCTTGGATGTTTTTTAGATTTCCCTTTCTGCAAGAGAGAGTAATAGTGTTTCATACAACAACACTTTCAGGAAAAAAATCCCCAACATTAATTTGCCAGGCACCTGTGTATCTTAGATGTTGCCTTGACACAAATTGACAAAGTTATTGTTGACTAACATTCTCTTTTTGTTTTTACTTTTGAACTCTGTTGCAACTGTTTGCTTCAGTGTAGCTGTGAATAGGATCCCTTGATTTTATTTGTCAATTAAATTTTGCATAGTAACTCAGAGTCCTTGCCTTCTCCTCTTCTGCTAGCTGTGCTGTTTAGGTCACAAGGTTTTCTTTTGCAGAGACGGGAGGAGGGAATGGGTAGTATCTTTTGATGATAATTTTCACTGTGACTAAAATCATCCCCCAGCCTCGATACTGCATAGCTCTTCTCCTTTCCTCCACCCTTCCCMAGCTGGGACAAATCAGTAATACAATGGCTTTTGTGATTAGAAATTTCACTGCAAAGCAACATATTTTTTGTTAAATGCTTGTTAATCAGGATTATCAGATGTAAGAGAAGCTGCTGATAGCTGATTAAATACAAATTAATGCTGAATATTTCATGCCTATTCAGCTGGATCTGCAATGACATGACAGGGATTTTATATTTCTAAAACAAGTTTATGCTAAAAACAGATGCATTGCAGAATGTGGTTGACTTTGCTGTAGAAGCAGAAAGAGAATTGTAGTACAAAATGGGAAAATTGTTCTTCAAAAGAAACCTTGAGATGTGACATGTTGACAGGGTAGGTTCTGGTACCAGTAACAATACCTGAAGTAGTAGCAACAGTGGTTTTACTGGAGACAGGTTAAGTGATGACACTGAAGTATTTAAATTAGCAGAAATCCCTGAAACAGAAGCAGCCTACAAAACCCCAAATGGAAAAGGCTTATGAACCTTTCACCACAACAGAAAGGTGCCAGTTTTGGCCAGTTCATCATCCAGTAACTGTACTAAAAAAGGTAGACTGCTGTATAAACCTACTCCAAATGAAGTTAAAGACCCTTAGAATGCTTGCAGTAAATCTCAGTGTAGGAAATGCTGTTCTGACTATACAAATACTAATTTTCTAAACCGGAAACTGAGTTTTGAAGCAGGAAATCTAAGTAATCCTGGAGTAAGTTCAGAAAGGTAAAAACTGCCTTTGGCTGAACTTGTCTTTAACTGATGAGAACTGTAGCAATGAAGCATTTTTCTCTGTGCGCAGTATATATGACACTGTAAATAAAACTTGAACCGAGACGTACTTTTTTCTGCTGCAACTATGTGTAACTTGGCTCAGTAATGCAGAGATGTAATGCTCTATTTTTTTTCTGCTGTGTAACTATGTAACTTAACTCAGTAACACTGAGATGCAATGCTCTATTTCTGATGCTTGTGATCATGGATAGCTAATTGCCTTACTGACTCACAGAAGAGTTTGTAAGGATGCCTGTCCATTTGCTTGTAATGTCACTTCCATAAAATCACAAGGGTTTTTGAAATTGGCATGTTTTATTCGCATTCCTAAAAAATTAGGTAGGTTCCCTGGCCCTGCAGGATTAACTTTGATTTACCCCTGGCACTGGCTTACATAATTGAAATACTGTGTATTGTTCATGTTTAATGGATTCTTCTGTTTCTTCAGATTCTGAAGACGAGCTGCTGCATCGATAATCTGAGGAAGGGAGTTCTCTGTTAAGACTGCAAGAAGATACTACCAACTGGTAAACACTTCTTTAGGTGTCTTTGCTTGTAGAATGTTTCTTTGTTTTCCATAATATTTTAGGCCAAGGATTACAAAGTATTTTGATCTATTGAAAGCAAGAAGTAGTTCATGCAATATTTTTTTTTTTTTTTGTAATTAACTGTAACTTACCAGACAAAAGGCTCARTAGCAGTGGATAACATGTGGGTATTTAAATTGGACTACAAAGTGATGAAATCCGGCTTTCGCGGTAGGAGAAAAAAGACAAGCCGTTCTTCTGCAGTGGGATGTTAAACATAGTCTATTTGTCTTTTCCACTGAGACTAATACAACGTGTCTGTACCTCTCACTATATAAAGACTATTTGAAGTGTGATAGTGCAAACACTGAAACTTCAAATCTGATGCTTCAGAGCCTGGAGAGAGAAAAAAGAAAACTTGAACAAAATCTAGTTTAGAAGTTGAACATGGCTAAGCATGCGAATTTGAGTGTCCAGGTACTTTGGAAGATGGCATTAATGTGTTGTTAATTAGTCTATAGGTGTCTGAGGCATAATTTTCACTGAAAATAATGTATGATAATAAAATCAAGGATGTATCGTAATTCACAGGCATTTAAAGTCATCTGTAGGTTGCCTCTAGGTTCAGAATGGTAAAAGGATCATCAGTGAAGAGCTATGACCGCTTAGTAGCAGTTTACCAGCCCATAAGTTAAGACGTTGAACTATGCTATTACAAGGYAATCACAAGGAAACATGAGAATTTAGGACGTCTGAATATGTCTTGACATAGCTAAATCATATGCACATTGATAGTAGGTACCAGATTTACAGCTCACTTCTCAAAWAATTAATGTTGTAAATGAAGTAGCAGTCTTTGGTATGGGGGAGGACATCTACAAAGTTATAAACTAAATATACATTCAGTTTTCTTCTGTGATTATACCTTACTATATACCTTCTATAGAGCTTGACTCCTACCCGTCTGTTTACTACTGCCACTTGAGCAACAGGGCTAACTTCTGTCAGGAGAGGGTTCTTAGCCTGGAATGGGGTGATGCAGCTGGGTCCAAGGATGAATGTGGAAAGAAGCAGCATCCTAGCCAGTAAGGAAACATTAAGCGTTTATGAGCCAAGTATTTACAGATGCTTTATTAATCTTCACATGTCAGTTAATTTGCCTAAATTTTATAAGCAATTGAGGATAACTTTATGAAGTTGTGTTGTGTAGCTGTTGCTAATAACCAGGGTTCACAGGGAATATTAAAATACTTTGTTCTGTTACTCTGCCATTCTGCCAAACCTAGACTAATGATAGGAAAGTTTTGAAGGCTTATAATGGTCAATAATGTGCATCTGTCAGAAATGACATAGTGAAACCAATGTTTGACTTTATGTGGTCTTTTATATAAAAATAACTTGTTATAGTGCAGCTCTTTGAGYGATAATTTCAAGAGCTTTGTTGCCTGGCTCTGTAAAATAGCAGCTCCTGACACTAAAATGTGTGTGAGACTCCTTCCCAAATACCCAGTTTGAGAATGCATGTCCCTTAATTTGCAGGAGAAAGAACCGCTGGTGTGTAGTATGTCACAGTTTGAGGGACTGTCGTGGTTTAGCCCCAGCCAGCAACTAAACACTACGCAGCCGCTCGCTCACCCCCCKGCTCCAGTAGGATGGSGGAGAGAATCAGGAGGGCACTCGAAGGAAAACCTGCGGGTTGAGATAAAAACAGTTTAAAATGGAATTAAAACAAAGTAAACCAGTGATAATAACAATGATAACAACAAGAGCAGAATATACGAAACAGGCGATGCACAATACAACTGCTCACCCCCACGTGTCCCAAACGAACTGCATGATGAACCCCTGAGCCCCCCCCAACCCTCGTTTTATTGTCGTTGCACGTTACTCGGTTTCATTAGAGTTCATTCTTCTTTAATCTGGGTGATTCTTACTGCAACACCGTTAATATGACATACTGCATTATATAGCAATTAACATTATGCACCTCAGTTCATTGGCTGTTTTCACCCAAAATCAAATCCCCTTGAGRTACACATCGGACTTCCCCATCCTTTCGCATTACCCACCAAGTGCACCCAGGTCCTTGAGCAAAAGCAATCCCACGAATGGGTTTKCCYTTGCCCRAGGCRGRRGTAACCCAGACTGTCTTCCCCAGCATATTCCTTACGTGCACTACAGGGACTTTATCCCCCTCTACAGTACGTGAGGGTTTTGATTGGGCAGGGCCAGCTCGAGTGGCAGATCCCCTGATGTTGACTAACCAGGTGGCCTTTGCTAAATGTGTGTCCCAATGCTTGAATGTCCCACCACCCAGTGCGCTCAGTGTGGTCTTTAGCAGTCCATTGTATCACTCAATTTTCCCAGAGGCTGGTGCACGATAGGGGATGTGATATACCCACTCAATGCCACGCTCTCTGGCCCAGGTGTCTATGAGGGTGTTTCGGAAGTGAGTCCCGTTGTCTGACTCAACTCTTTCTGGGGTGCCATGTCACCATAAGACTTGCTTTTCAAGGYCCAGGATGGTGTTCTGGGCAGTGACATGAGACACAGGAGATGTTTCCAGCCACCYGATGGTTGCTTCCACCATGGTGAGCACATAGTGCTTGCCTTGGCGGGTCTGTGGGAGTGTGATATAATCAATCTGCCAGGCCTCCCCGTGTTTATATTTCAGCTATCGTCCTCCATACCAGATAGGCTTTACTCTCTTGGYTTGCTTGATGGCAGYGCATGTTTCGCATTCATGGATAACCTGTGCAATAGTGTCCACGGTCAAGTCCACCCCCTTGATCACAAGCCCACTTATATGTTGCATCTCTTCCTTGATGGCCGGAGGTGTCATGGGCCCACCGAGCTAGAAATAATTCACYCTTATGTTGCCAGTCCAGATCCACCTGAGCCAGTTTGATCTTAGCAGCCTGGTCCACCTGCTGGTTGTTCTGGTGTTCTTCAGTGGCCCAACTCTTGGGTACATGAGCATCTATGTGATGTACTTTTACAACCAGCTTCTCTACCTGGGCAGTGATGTCTTGCCACAATGCTGCAGCCCAGATGGGTTTACCTCTGTGCTGCCAGTTGTTCTGCTTCCATTGCTGCAACCCACCCCCACAGGGCATTTGCCACCATCCATGAGTCAGTATACAGATAAAGTACTGGCCATTTTTCTCGCTCAGCAATATCCAAAGCCAGCTGGATGGCTTTCACTTCTGCAAACTGACTCAATTCACCTTCTCCTTCAGTGGTTTCTGCAACTTGCCTGATAGGACTCCATACAGCAGCCTTCTACCTCCAATGCTTTCCCACAAGACAACAKGACCCATCAGTGAACAGGGCATATTGCTTTTCATTTTCTGGTAGTTTATTATACAGTGAGGCCTCTTCAGCATGCGTCACCTCCTCCTCTGGGGACATTCCAAAGTCTGCGCCTTCTGGCCAGTTTGTGATCACTTCCAAGATTCCCGGGCAACTGGGGTTTCCTATTTGGGCCCGCTGTGTGATCAGYGYGACCCACTTACTTATCAGTTGCATGATGTGTAGAGGGGACCCTCCCTTTGAACATCCAGCCCAGCACCGGCAGTCGGGGTGCCAGGAGGAGCTGTGCTTCAGTACCAACCACTTCCAAAGCAGCTCAAACCCCTTCATACTCTGCCAATATCTCTTTCTCAGTTGGAGTATAGCGGGCCTTGGATCCTCTGTATCCCTGAATCCAAAACCCGAAGGGTCAACCTCGAGTCTCCCCTGGTGCTTTCTGCCAGAGGCTCCAGGTAGGGCCATTCTCCCCGGCTGCGGTGTAGAGCACGTTCTTTACATCTTGTCCTGCCCGGACTGGCCCAAGGGCTGCTGCCTGAACTATCCCCTGTTTAATTTGATTAAAAGCTTGTCGTTGCTCAGGGCCCCATTTGAAATCATTCTTTTTCCTGGTCACTTGATGGGGAGGGTTTACAATCAGGCTGTAATCTGGAATATGCATTCTCCAAAAGCCCACCATGCCTAAGAAGGCTTGTGTTTCCTTTTTGCTGGTGGGTGGAGACATGGCCGTTATTTTATTGATCACATCCATTGGGATCTGACAACATCCATCTTGCCATTTTATTCCTAAAAACTGGATCGCCTGTGCAGGCCCCTTGACCTTATTTTGTTTTATGGCAAAACYGGCCTTCAGAAGGATTTGGACTATTCCCTTTCTYGAAAACTTCTKCTGCTGTGTTGCCCCATATGATGATGTCATCAATGTACTGCAGGTGCTCCGGAGCCTCACCCTGTTCCAGTGCAGTGTGGATCCGTCCATGGCAAATGGTGGGGCTGTGTTTCCACCCCTGGGGCAGTCGATTCCAGGTGTGCTGGACGCCCCTCCAAGTGAAAGCAAACTGGCCTGCACTCTGCCGCCAAAGGGATCAAGAAGAACACATTGGTGATATCAATTGTRGCGTACCACTTGGCTGCCTTTGACTCCAGTTCGTATTGAAGTTCTAACATGCCCGGCACAGCAGCACTCAATGGTGGTGTGACTTTGTTCAGGCCACTGTTAGCCTCCATTCCCCATTAGACTTTCGCACTGGCCATATGGGACTGTTAAAGGGTGAGCGAGTCTTGCTGATCACTCCTTGGCTCTCCAGTTGACGAATCAGCTTATGGATGGGAAGCAGGGAGTCTCGGTGCGATATTGCCACCAGTGCACTGTCATGGTAGCGATCGGCACCCGTTGTTCTTCGACCCTCAGCAACCCCACAGCAGAAGGATCCTCTGAGAGACCAGGCAAAGTAGACATGTTTAATTTCCTCCATCTCCAAGGCAGCTATACCAAAAGCCCACCGGTACCCCTTTGGGTCCTTGAAATACCCTCTCCTGAGGTAGTCTATGCCAAGGATGCACGGAGCCTCTGGGCCAGTCACGATGGGGTGCTTTTGCCACTTATTCCCAGTTAGGCTCACTTCAGCCTCCAGTACAGTTAGCTCTTGGGATCCCCCTGTCACTCCAGAAATACAGATGGGTTCTGCCCCTATATAGCTTGATGGCATCAGGGTACATGTGCACCGGTGCTTACAAGAGCCTTATACTCCTGTGGGTCTGATGTGYCATCGAATCCACACAGTCCAGTAAACCTGGTTGTCCCTTTCCTCCACCTGGCTGGAGGCAGGGCCCCTCTAGTCCTGGTCATCGTATTCGCTACCCACTTCTTGTAAGTATGAATCAGAAGTCCCTTTTATTAAGATCGGAAGTGGAATGAGCCCTTCTGCTCCGCCTGGGGAACTGCTCACTGGAAACCGGAGCAGCAGTTTTCCTGGAAGAACCCCCTTTTATGATTGTTTTTCCCTGCAACTCACGTACCCGTGCCTCTAGGGTCGAGGTAGGTTTTCCATCCCAATTCCTCAWGTCCTTTCCGTGGTCACGCAGGTAAAACCACAGGGTGCCCCGGGGTGTGTACCCACGATTTCTCCTCTCTTGAGCAGAGGGACACTTAATCCGAATGGCTGAGATACTGGCCTGTGCAGGTGGGGAGCAGGAGATATCCTCTTTGAGTTGCTGGACCTCCTGAGACAATTTCTCCACCGCAGAGACGCAGGCCYGTAGGGAAGAGGAGAGACTTTCTTCGTGTTGCTGGAGTTGGCCAGCCAATTCATCCACCGTTTGTTCCTCTCCATCTTTCCAGGTCGTTACTGCCAATGAGTTGGCATGCGACGCTGGTGCGCTCCGTACAAACTTCCTCCACATGGGTCGGGTGCATCTGACTTCATCTGGGTCTTTGGATAACTGCTCGTTATTCAGGTCACCATAGATCACTTCCAGCACGGCTAATTCCCTCAGGTACTGGATACCTCTCTCCATGGCGGTCCACTTGCCTGGGTGACATACAACATCTTTTGCGCCAGGGGAGGTTTAGATTGGATATTAGGAAAAATTTCTTCACTGAAAGGGTAGTCAGGCATTGGAACAGGCTGCCCAGGGAAGTGGTGGAGTCAYCATCCCTGGAGGTGTTCAAAAAACGTGTGGATGAGGTGCTTCGGGACATGGTTTAGTGGGCATGGGTACTGGGTTGATGGTTGGAATCGATGATCTTAGAGGTCTTTTCCAACCTTAATGATTCTATGATTCTATGATCTTCCTTGAAGGGATACCTTTCCTTCACGCCTGACAGGAGTCGCCTCCAGAGGCTGAGGACTTGTGCCCCTTGTCCAATCGCCTTGTCAATGCCCCCTTCCCTAGAAAGGGATCCCAGCTGCTTGGCTTCCCTCCYCTCTAATTCCAGGCTACTGGCCCCGTTATCCCAGCATCAGAGCAGACAGGCGACAATGTGCTCGCCTGGGCGGCGGCTGAAATCTTTCTGCATATCTTGCAGCTCCCCCAGAGACAGGGATCGGGTGGTSACCACCTCATKTACGGGCTCTGCCTCTTTCTCCTCCTGTTCCCCTGATGGCCCTGGTTCATCTTCATCCCTTACTAAAGGAGCTGATTTTCTTGTGCACTTTCTCTTTTGTATAGGGGTGACTGACACCAGCAYGGGCGGGTTCTCTGTTGCAGGGGATGGAGGAGCTGCCCTGCCTGCCGTGGGAGGTGGGGTGGCTGCAGGGCCYATTTTTTTGTCATCAGGTCCAGAGACCTTCCCCTGCCCTTGAGGGTTCTGAATAGTGTCAGACAGGGCTSGGTAGGCATAGGCCAGGCCCCAGCACATGGCAGTGATTTGTGTCTCCCTAGAGTTGCCAGGGTGATAGCACGCTTTTTCCAAATATTCCACTAATTTTTCAGGGTTCTGCACTTGTTAAGGGATGAAGTTCCAAAACACTGGGGGTGCCCACCGTCCGAGGCATTTRCCCRTGCTCTCYTAYACGCCTTGCCACTCATAACTATCCAGCCTGRATATCTGGATGATATTYTTTAATTGCTTATTAACCTTGGACAAAACCAAAACAGTATTGCCCAGCAATACCAACAGATGTATCTTAACTATCCAGGGCTGTTCAAGGTACTGACAAGTGATTTTAAGGAAGGAGACGACATCATAGAGGAAGGTAGTGAAGGTGCCATTCTCTATTCCCTCCAAAAAAAACCTCTCAGAGRAAGAGGTATAATTGCTAATTGCCTCTATGAGGTGGTACCCAAAATACAATAAAAGCTTCATTACAAATCCCAAATACCCCCCAATGCCAGTGTTTTAATAACAGATCTCCCAGGCAAAACGTCACTGATCACTGCAGAGCACAGCAGACTCCAAAACCCAACACCAATCTTTAGCATGTACAGCAAAAACAAGAGCGTGGTGCAGATCAAATAGATTAATATCGTGAACAGATGAATCAATATTGTGACTGGCAACTATTAACAGACGTAAATTCCTTAATATGCTCTAGTTAATCTGTTCTTATCTCAACCCTTTGTGCCCCACGTTGGGCGCCAAAAAGGACTGTCGTGGTTTAACCCCAGCCAGCAACTAAACACCACGCAGCCGCTTGCTCGCCACCCCCGCCCCCCATGCTCCTGTAGGATGGGGGAGAGAAGCGGGAGGGTACATGAAGGAAAACCCACAGGTTGAGATAAAAACAGTTTAAAATGAAATTAAAACAAAGTAAAACAGTGATGATAACAATGATAACAACAAGAGCAGAATATACAAAACAGGCAATGCACAGTGCAACTGTTCACCCCCCACGTGTCCTGAATGAACCGCATGATGAACCCCCCAAGCCCCTGCCCCCACACCTTAATTTTATACTGAGCATGATGTCACATGGTATAGAATACCCCATTGGCCAGCTGGGTCAACCGCCCTGCCTATGCTCCCCCCCCCCAGCTCCCCCTGCACCTGGCAGAGCATGGGCGGCTGAAAAGTCCTTGGTGCGAGCACCACCCAGCAACAACCAAAGCATCAATGGGCCATCAACATTCCTCTCATTGCCAACCCCAAAACACAGCACCCCCTCCAGCTACTGGGAAGAGAGTTAACTCTGTCYCAGCCAGAACCAGGACAGGTACCAAAGCACTGTATTACCAACACAAGTTTTGAACCACATTGTAATTATCTGATAGTAATTTTTAGGTTAATCCTTTGGATTATTCTGCTCATATATGATGTGAATAAATAATGTATGTCTGTCACTAAATCTGAGTGCATAGCTTGCCCCGTACAGAAAATTGAAAAGCTCATTAGCCTAGCAGTGAGGGGTTCTCTGTCCATTTCCCTACTTCGGCTTCCCTTCTCACCCCATCATTCCTCCATCTCTCTCTGAGAGAGAAGTTCAACAGGATGGCTGTGCTGAGTGAAACTGGGTAATTGTAGAAAGTAGCTCTTTGTCTGCAACTGTGCTAAAGTATTTGTCTTAATTCATTATTTCCTTTAGGACCAAGCAGTGCTTTTTAGCTCGGGGGTAGTGCTGCACAAACTTGATTTCACTGTTTCCAGCATTAACTTTGRTCTGGGAAGACATCAGCCGAGAGCCTACTGAGCTCTACCACAGTTTAGACCTGACGCAGGTCTCAGCTCAGGCCCCCTACTCTGAGAATATGCTGAAAGGAGAATGTGACACATGAACATGGTATTCCTTGGGGTAGAGTGTGTCTGGGTCTTGCATGACTGCTGCTGAGATAGAAATACTAAGCCAGCTTGGACCTTGGTGTGGTGCAGACTAGCCCAAGTGGCTAAGACATGTGCCTATTTTACCCAGGTGGTATTTCTTTTGGTTGTGATGTTTCAGCTTTCCATTATCACAGACACTGAAGGACATAAAACATTTTAGTGTTTGCCCTATTTTTCTGTATTAGCTTTTCTTTCTCATTAYGTTAACTTACTTGTATGGGATTATTTTTCCAGACCATCAGTCATTCAGAAAAGATCTTGGTAATTATGTCTTGCTTTTGTGTATAATCTCTGATAATTATTCATTCTTATTTTATAGCTTTATCTCTCATATGCAGCTTGAAGTCATCAGCATGCTTGAAGGTTTAAAAATCTTTCCATGCAACTTAGAATTGTTCCCCTGTAATGATGATGAGGAGACATTTTGAGCAAACTGATTAACATGTTGTGGAGTCCCTGTTCTAGCACTGCTATTGCAGTGTTTGTGGATTAACAGGTTTTGCATTTTGTGCTAATTTTAATAAATATGAAAACACCTTCAGTATTATGTTTGCAAAGTGGAAGCAAATGCATACCTGTCATTTTCTTATTAATTTTGAGAACTTTGTTGTGGCTTTTATAGCTCTTATAAGAGTAGCATTTGTCTGGCTGACACATTTTTAAAYGTTCTGCTTCCTTGTGGGGAGAATCTTTAAAATCTCTTTGGTAACGATTTCAGTCTTTTAGTGCAAATCCCTTAATATGTGCTAAACTTAAAAAGAGCAGGAAAGTTTGTTTCTAGTTGTCCCCATACCTGTGTGACTACAAAAGGTTAGAAGTGAAGGACCTCGTTCAGAAGAGATACTGTACTGAGTAAGGCAATATTGCATGTGTTACGGACTTCTGTATGGCTTTGGTTGTCTGGGAAGTTTATCTAAAGTCAAACATGCAGCAGGAATATAAAGCAAGGTTCCGTTTTGTTTTGCTCAATGCTAAATGTTTCTTCTATTAAACGAGGAAATAGGTGTTAAAAAATGTGCAGCTTTTAATGTGTGCTTTCAGAAGGATAGGGAAACCTATGTAACAACGTAGAATGTGATGAAGTTACAAATGCTTCTGAGCAACTTAAAAAGCTTTCACCGCAGAGCCTACCAGATACCAACAGTAGGGTAATGTGGGAACCATCGGAGTAAAAGAATAATCCATCACAATGAGGCTATATACTGTAAATACATGAAGAAAAATGAATGTCTTTCTGACAACTGAAACCACTTTTACTTCCCATTTGTGCCACAAGTTAAAAACAATCTCCTTCGGTAGTGTTGCTCTAAATATATTGCTGTAGGTTTGCCTATAAATTCTATTTGCAATTCAGCAGAGCTTCTTGAATTGATTTGTCATCCGTGTGAAAGCAGGTTTGTTGAAATGGTTTTTAGTGTATGGAGGTTAAGTACTTCTTGTGTTTTTGATACTATAAAATATTTTGGTAGAAATGCTGATCATTTTACTGATGTTCGACCAGCATGCATTTATTTTGTATTAATGCTGGTATCTAAGGCAAGAAAGAGGAATAACTGGCAAGTTTTTAGGCCAAACAGAGCTGTCTCCTATTTATTTGCTGTATTYTTATCTTGGGGCTTGTTTAATGTAGCTGGTTGTGGTAGCATGGGAATAGATGGAGGGGCTAAAAGCTTTTGTGCAATCCTGTGTTTTTTGAAGTCTAATAATATGTATTAGCAATTAGTATAAATAATCTGCCTGTGCTGACGCAGTGTAATGTGGTATCTTGTCTCTCACAGTGGATGTAAAATTGCTTAAAACCTTCAGTGAAGATGGTAGTAATCTGCAACTGGTCAGTGACGGGGTTTTTTTACTGTAATCAAGCAGAATTCAGTGTGGAGCTCTTTCAAAATATCCTTGCTTTACATGCAGTAGTCCTACTGTAACAGTTAGTAGAGTAAGCTTAAAAAGAAGTGAGTTTTGAATCTGGTTTAATGGCTCATTTAGTAAACTGTTCTGCTTGAGACTTCAGCAAAGCCAATTTGTTTATGAAGGTGAAGCTGCTATTTTTCTCCACCTGTAAATAATTGCTCAGGACAACATGAACTGTTTAATTCTGTTTGTCCAATGAGCCTTCAAATCAAAGACATTAATTTAAGGGTTGTTTTGACTTTTTGAAAAGTCACTTTTAAACACACCAGCAAAATATGTAAACTTTTCTCATCAGAAAGATATTTGACCTGAAAAGCTGTGCTTATTGGGACAGGTGACTGGACTTTSCTATCACATTTTATGTGGTCTGTTCTATTAGGTTAATGTCAGATGTTTCTTTCACTTCCTGACTTCCAGAAGGACTCTTAAATGTTTGTTAAAGGAAATTTCTAGTTTTTATGTATTTTGGGTTTTGGTGGTTTGTTGTTTTTTTTTTTTTTAACTCTGTAGGGACTTGGACTATTAACGTGTAGTCCTTCAGATCTGGTTAATATTCAGCTTACCGCTTGATCACATAACTGCAGTTTTATTATTTAGAGTCATAGAATATCTCAAGTTGGAAGGGACCCATAAGGATCATCRATTCCAACTCCCTGCTCCTTGCAGGACTACCTAAGACTAAACCATATGTCTAAGAGCGCCGTCCAGACGCTCCCTGACCTCTGACGGGCTTGGTGCCCTGATCGCTTCCCTGGGGAGCCTGTTCCAGTGACTGACCACCCTCTCGGTGAAGAACCTTTTCCTKATGTCCAATCTAAACTTCCCCTGATGCAGCTTTCCTTCTTTAAGCTCCTTGTGGAATTAATTTTGGAAATTATTAAGCAGAAGTACTGTGCAGCTGTTGAGACTCAGTATCATTAAATTAYGATGCAGGAATTAAGACTCTGTTGTATGGCTCCTGGGTGTTTTTTCCTGACTTTTGGACAAAGCTGTTGAATACACMCAATGGTCCCTAGGAGCTGGGCCCAGACATTGCCATATTATGTCTCTTATGTTTGTTACCCTGTATTCTGTAATTTTTGTGCATGCTTCCATCTTAAATGTTACCCAATAAACATTTGAGGTCACAGGTTAGAATAACTTGGTTAGATTTGTCCTTTCTGGACAGCTAGTGATTGGTATGATTGTTTTGAGTATTCTTGTTTATTGTTTTTACTGGCATCTAATCACCCATGTTTTTCTTTGTATTAGAATAGCCTGAAACTTCTATTACTGCAATATTACTGTTTAGCTGATCTGAAACCTTCCCTTTTTTTAATTTTAGCTGAAACAGTTATCACAAACCTTTCCATGTAGGTGGAGCTCAGGGCACTTCTAGGCAAGCTGGAGGTGCTTTGAAGAGTCTCAGCACTATGTGGCAGTTACTCTGGCCAGAGCAGGGCTCCTCTGATCCTTCTTGGCAGAAGTTACTGCTTGTCCCAAGGTTCTATCATGGAGTCACTCTTGCACAGTGTTGCCTCCTGGCTTGTGCATGAGTTACTACTATGAAGGAGCTGCCTCTACTGAGACTTGCTTAGTTGGGGCAGTACTGGGACCTTTGGGAGAAGGAGCTTTAAAGCAAACTGCTTAGGTATACCCTCTGACCTGCTCAGCTCTCAAGTCCGTGAGAAGCATGTGGCAAAATTTTACTGCTGCTGGTTTGCATAGRAAGAGCTTTTCAGGCTTTTTAAAAGCTAGTCTGTGTTCTTTGAAATCTGGAATAAACAAATGCACTGCCTCTGAGCAGCAGAGGTGTTGTCTGTGAAACTTCTATAGCTCTAGCCTAATCAGCTTAGGTGTAGGTTCATCTTACTGTTTTATCTTTCAGAGCATTAACAATGGCTTCAGCTCTCAATTTCTCATACTGTTGAGGAACCAGTTTATGGTTAGAACTCACTAAAACCAGTAAAAAGATGTTTTAGGTGGTAAGTTACTCCCTTCTCTTGTTTCCTTTCATGATAGAAGTTCTTTTCTGTTCATATGACTTAGTACAGTCTTGAGGAAAGTGGTTTACCCTGAGCGTAGAAATCTAGATTATAAGAAATAAGGACTCCTCTGTTTAAGTGTTACTGAATAGGGCTATGGGTCTTGGGGTTGCTCAGAGCTGATAATACACTACTAATAATGTTGAATGGGAAAGCCCTTTTGACCTTTTCTTGTCTTACTGTTTTTATTATGCAAGTGGATGAGTATTGCTGCAAACTTCTGGGGGCAGGGTATGGTTTCGCTTCTGTTATGCTGGGACTGAGTCAGAACTCTCAGTCTTAAACTTTGCCATATTCCTTAGAAATTATATCATTTGTATAGCTGAGAGAAAAAAGCTGTTGAATCGCTTGGTTGGTATTCAGGAACACTTTACAACTGGGTGTTAACAGCATAACATCAAAGGAAGTATCAACGGCAGAAAAATAGCAATGCAAAGTAGTCATAGGGAAGTTAAACGTGCAATAGATAGCAAATGGCAGTATCATTTAATGTAAAGGTATCCAATATCTCTTCCTAGCTTAGGAGTACTTACGTACTGTTCTGAGGAGTGAAAACCTGAATGCTATATAGTTCTTCAAAATTCTGCTCGTGTAATATACCCGCTACTAAATCACTTCAGGATTTAGATTTATGAAAGTTCAAAAGAAATATAGGAGATAATATGCTACCAGAAATAGCAAATTCAGTTGTTTGAATAATTGACTATTAGGCACAGGACTTGCTTCAATAATTCTTGCAGGCTTCCCCCCCCCCCGCCTTTTTATTTTCTTCAGTAAAACAGGAAGTTGTGTAGCCTGGACTAAAATATCACAGTTCTACCCCCCTCCCCACTGCCAAAAAACCAACCACCACAGGCAAAAAGAAAAAAACACCCCAAATTAAACAACCCAAAGAAGTCCCATCTCTGTTTTCCTAAAAGTCCTCATTTGTCTTCAGGCTACCCAACATTTAATACCCTCACTTGCTTTGAGAAGTGAAGAAGTTTATGTGGAAATATTTAAATTAAATTTCTGATTTGGTTAAAAAATCCCTTGTACTTGGTCTTCAACTTGCAGCTTTTTTTTTCTTTGTAAAGCTTTGACAAGGTTCAAGAATGAGGATTATGATAGTTCATTTTACTGTTTCCACTAAGCCAAAGTAATGGTTTGTTGTGGAAAACATACCTATAAGTGGATGAAATGCAAATTTTCATGCTGAATATTAGTCTTGTGTATGTGTGAATATCCTCTTATGCCGTACAAGCTTCGCAATTATCTGTGGTTTTCCCTCTTTTTTTTTGGTTGTTTTTTTGTTTTGACAAAGGGGCTCTATGTATATAACCTTGTCTCCCTCTTGTTAATCTATAGTGCAGCATCTAAACTTCTTTTAAATATTTTCTTCAAAGCAAGCCTGATGGTTCTTTGCTACATTCCTTTTGAAGCCAAATCTTCAGACTAAGCTTTAGAGAGATGGAAACAGTGCTTTCTGGACCTCACTTGGAGTGAGTTCGCTGAGTAATTAATTACGCTCCTAACTTAGCATGTGGAACTGAGAGTGCCACTCGATGTTTGGATGCACGGAGTGAAGAGCTGTGTGCCAGTATAGCTGTGTAGAATATGAGTTATATTGGCAATGCATTTTAATCTGTGAATAAAGGACAGAAAGCATAACGTGTGCTTTTGACAGGTGTCTAATACAGGTTGAGAACTGCCAAGAAAGCTTTCATGTCAGATCACCCTTTCTATCATTAAATTATAAACCTAAAACATGGGTTTGAGCGTAGCAAGTAATACGAGATACTATAAGATATCACTGAGAAATTATATAGGATAGGGAAGGGCCTAATATAACACGTAGACTTTTAAGATACAATTTAGCTTCAGAAGGATAAACAAAAATGAATGGAGAAGAAAGATTTGAGCTGAAGCTTTCTACAGCCAGAAGTCAAAAAGGTGATTTTATAGCAGGCAACCAGTAGATTTGTTTTCTTATAAAGAACTAAGGTCACTTTGCAGTAGTGGTAGACTACCTTTGCATAGACTTAATCTAATGTTTGATTGCCATACAGATACAGCAGAATCTTCTTCTAGAATCACTGATGTTAACCTTGGAGTTYGCCTCCATTTAGCAGTGAACCATGGGTTCATCTGCAGATGCCCTGAAACTTCCTTTGAAACGTGATCTTAGCTATGATTTATTTTTTATAGCTCAGCCATCTGTTATTGTTACTAAGTAAAAACCAAGTTTTATTACATTTCTTAGTGTTCTTTTTTTATTACCCACAAGATGTGGGATGTATTTGACTTGCGGTTCTGTTTTGGACTGGGCTTGTTTTTTATGTTTTAATGTGTGCTTCTAAGAGTAACCAGTTTTTGGAGTGGTTTCCTCAAACTTAATTTCATGTCTGTAACTGAAGCAAGAGAGCAGAAATGTCTAAAAACTGCCAGAGCAGTGCAGTCTTTGAGCCAGGACCTGTTCTGTTCAGCAGTATGCAAAGGGCAGTTAAGATTCATGGTCTGAGAACATCTGTGCTGTAGTCCACCTCTGGCTCACACAGAGTTCAAGTTGGTGATGCTTACCAAGGGAAATCCTAGTGCAAGCTTGAATTTCAAACAAGCAATTTAAACATTTGCTCTGTGAAAGCAGCAGAGTGGATTGTGTTTTGAAGATGACTACTAAAGCCTGGGTGCCTAATACCTCACGTGGAGTACATGAATCCTGTGCAAGCTTTCTTTAACAAGTGTAAGCTTTCTGAAGTAATTCTTTCGGAAGTTTCCCGACGAGCTGAGGCACCAGTCAAGTACACAGAAAGTAATTTGGATTCTTATTGCAAAATTGTTGTCAATTCTTTCTTACTACTCAATGTTTTCAGTTCTTAATAGGCAGAAAAACCCAAGTGTTGGAAGGCCTGCAAACTCACCATTCTTGTAGCAAATCTTGACTGACCGTTGCTGACAAGTCTCTGTCTGTGTGTAGGGGCTTCTTAATTAGTTCAGTTAGGGTTGGGCAGAAGACATTGGTTTCATACTAGAAGTTAATAGTTAGCTTTTCTCTTCTGAAATCTGTTTTCATGTATTGCTGAGTTAAGCAGCATCAGTTCCAATACGAGGTGGATACCCAAAACACAGGGCTTATTCAGTGGTTAGCCAGTTAGTTTTTTTCAAGTTTCATTATCCACAATGATGCCRACTTTACTTAGTGCATCTTTTATATTTGGGTACCATTTGACTTGTGTCAGCTACAGGCTTTTCCTCTGACAAACTGAATGATGCTTAGTTTTATTTTCTTCTGAAAATGAATAGCTGCAGTTTAGATGATTCACTGTCCCTCTTTAATGGCTGTAGACATTTTTCTGCATTTGTTCTCCAACTGTTGTGACAGTTCTTTGAATTCCTGTTGTAGTTGGCCTGAGATGTTAACATACGCTTTGACCTTTTTCTGCTGTGGTGAAGTTAGGCTGCAAGTCAAGGGGGGTGGGGTGGGGTGTGTAGTAGAGATTCCTAGGATGGGATGCATTAATCTTTCTGCTGTTTGACTCTAAAATGGTTTAAAAAAAAAAAAAAAAGTCTAAACAAAATCTGTGAGCTGTTAACCCATTGAATAAAAGGTAATTTTCCTGCCCAGAGCTGCTTCTCTCTGTAATATAACGCTAAATACTTGACTGCCTCAGAATCACAAGCAATTGAAAAAATGCTCRGTTCTGTATTATTCAATTTTCACTACCTATTAAATTATATAGTATACATGTCTCATCTTGTGCCTGTTAGTATGCTTTCTGTATTAATCTGCAGATCCAAACCTTGAGAATCAGTCGGAAGGAAGCTCAGATGTGTTTTGCAGATCCTCTGTACTAACTGGGAGAACCCAAGTAATGCACTCTGAACCTGACAGTAGGCGATTGTTCATTTAGATACTCTTGTGTCTGAATTAAGGTGCATCCGGAAGTGCAAAAATCAGTCGCGTAAAGAATCCGTCACACCATTAATTTAACATCTGGCCATTTTTAATGGATGTTCACTCATTATTCCCCACTGACTGCTAGAGATCTGCAAGTCAATTTCTTAGCCATTTAGACAGTGTTTTATTATATTGCATAGTGCTAACCTCTAAATTTAAAATATTGTGTGATGTGAGGTCACACTGTGCAAAAATCAAATATCTATCAGCTTGCCAGTATACACCAAGTTGATAGCATCAAATGTGCTCAGTCTGCTTGATCTGTTTTGTGTGAAGGCATGCTCATCGGCACTAAGAGATAGGAATCCAGTTAATGGATGTTCCTGTATTAACATCTCTTTGCCTGTTATTGATGAAACTCCAACTGACCTATAATTCTCAGCTTTCCTGGTTGCTTTCTTTTTGCCTATTGGCTCTACTAGGCCATTCTCTCATTCACTGAAGCCTTCAGGACAAGCTGCCTGAGCATCAGCTCACTTTTCTTGCAGGTGGTAAGTGTTTGTGATTCTAAGTGCAGTATTCTGTCTGTAAAGATGTAAGAGCTGAGCAATTCTAGTTTTTTTTCTAATAATGTTATCAGTTGGAAATTTAGACATTTCTGTCAGTAATGAACTAATGCTGTTAGGAAACATTTTTTTAAAAGTCCCTAGCCTTGCTGCTATAGTGTGKTTTTTTTTTTTCTTTCTTCCTCTGTTACTTTCATATTTATTTCTATAGTCTGGTCATTCTAATGAATTTGGACTTCTCCTTTTAGTTTATAGCTCAGTGAATTAATTTGTACTCTCACCCAAAATCATCTTAACCAGAACTCTTGACTACCCAAAAAAAAAAAAAAGTATCTATTTTTAGGTATAACTTTTTGTGTTCTTAAATGTTTTTCTCCTATTTGATTTTTCTTCCACATTTTTCTTATTTCAAGAAATTAGATTTTTGAAGTAATGTTGGGTCTAACTTTGGTTTCAGTTTCTCTATTCGCAGTATCAGTTATGTTCATCCCTGACCGGCAGGGAACCAACRTTTTCCAGTCAGCGTTTGATTTTTTTGTTGTTGTTGCTTGTCTCAAAGCACAAAATGAGCAGTCTGCAGTCATGGGGGGGGGGGGGACGACACAACGACCATATTTAAAGTACGCCTAGTGAGAGTGGGTGAGTTTTGGGGAAGTTGCAGCAGCTCTTACCAAGATAGTGCCCTTAACCATTTTTTTGTCCTGTGAAGTAGTTGTTGTCCTGATGTACTAGCTGTTGCTTCCTACTGAGAGAGCAAAGGGAAGCTGAAGCCAGCTGGCAAAGGAAAAAGTAGATGCTACTCAAACTTAAGGAAATCCTAGTCAAGGGGGAAGCCTCTTTGAGAGAGATGCATACACTGGAAAGAATGGAGAAATAAATTTCTGCAGTTCTAACAGTGTCTGGTAGTCGTCTTTTTGCTTATCTCCAGTTCTGTGGGCTGTGAAGAGTCGTTCTCTCTAGGGTCTCCACTCTGCTTCTTGCCTATGGTGCTGTAGATCTTCAGAGCCTTTCCTAGCTAATGTTACACAATTATTTCCTATGAAGTTTTATGAGATACTGTAGTACTCCATATCTTCTCCTTTTAACTGTACTATTAACATAATTATTTCACCAACCTTAAGGTGGTGGTTCATAATGTGTATAGCAGACTGAGGCTGTCCAAGAATGCTAGTTTTCTTTGTTAAGCAAATGGTTTTCAGTGGTGACTTGAAAATGCCTTCTCTGGAGGTCAGCATGCAASCCATGAATTTTTTCAAGAGCTAATTTGTGTGGTTGAATTAAGAATCTTGTGTTACTCTCTTTCTTTTTAAAGTTTGTGTCTGCAAAGTGAAATGCAAGTGGAATAATTTGCCATTGGYATTTTATTGCAGCTTTGACTTCTTAGTAATTAAATTTATTATGGGATAYGTGTTCTTAAGCAGCCTTTTTCCCTAGAAACACGTTCATTCCCAAATAATTGTGTTCCCTACTTATTTATAAGCCTAGAGAGAAAACACAGATCTGTGTTCTATTTTTTAACATATTTTTCAACAGTCACAGTGGCATATAGATCCAGAACTATTTTTATGAAGTAGATCCAGAAAAATAGTACAGTGTCTGGAACAGATGCGTGTTTGCTTTTACAAGGTCACGTAGCATTACATTTAAGACTTTCAGTGCAAAATAATGAATTTTCATAATCTCTTTTTCTTTTAAAACAGACTGGAGGCCAAGAACAGAGTGCAGCACTGGCTGTAGGTAAGAATTGAAAATTAACCTGCTTGAAAACTCTCCTGACATAGAAGAAGCAAAAACTGTARTATGTTAAAGGGCCTGGGACTGTGCTGAATATTAGCAATTTTCTCTTCAAGAACTCCTTTTCCCCCATTTGCTTCTACAACTTTTGAAATTTCTAGTGTTCGCTAAGAAGTCCTTGTCTATAACCTAATTTATGCCTTTCTGTGGTTAAAGATGCTAAACAAGGTTGCAAGTGTTTGGTTTTTTGCTTGCATGGTACTGCACCACACAGCCTGGTAATGATTTTGAAAACTCTTCACTGTAGCGATGTGAAGAAGTCCCATTGTTTCAGTAAAGGCATTTTTAGTGTGCACAGAGTATAGTAGCTTGGCCACATTTAAGAACTTACCCGGGAAGATTGTGCGTAAACTTATTGGAAGATGTGAATGAAGAGATAATGTTTTGGTGGTTTTTCTTTCTCAGTCTCTTTAGTAAAGTTACTGTGTAACTTCAAATCCTTTCTGAACCAGATACCTTATACCAGAAACCAATATTCTGAACTGGCTTGTAAGACTGAAGACATAGCATATGCTCATGTGAAGGTTTTAGCTTTTAGTTTTATAACCTGCTACTTGTCATCAAGCTACTGCATAGAGTATGTGTGTTATACTTCATGTATATTGTGCTGTGCCAGCATAGCTAACTATCTTCTGTCAGATTGGGAAGGTAATGCTACCAAACGTGAGCTAGGATTTATTTTAATTCCATTTCTGATTAATCATCAAAAGCTCTTTGAATTCTGGGGGACTGATTAAATTGATTAGTCATCAGTTTTGTTGACAACAGTAGAAAACATTTCCAAGTGCTGTGTCCAAAACTATTTGAATACTCCRTTCAGGAATTAAGAATATATGGCATTATAAATGTGTCCCTTATTTTAGTGCATGATTGATGTATTAAAATACTTGTTTCGCAGGATCGCTGGTTTTGATGAGATACCACATTTTTGTAATTCTTAGGAAAGCTTATGGCAATGCTGGGTCAGACCAACAGTCCTTCTAGCCTACTGTCTTGCCTCTCTGGGGTTGTGGAACGAGTCTAGGAACTGGKCAAGCATACAGCAATATTCTCCAAATCTACAATAAACTAATGGAAGAACGTCCAGTGCCAGCAGTAGTAGTACCTTTTTCATTAGTAGCCTTTATTTCGGATAAGTGTATTAGCAAAGTTGCAATTTGAACTAGTGCAAACTTTTATTTACAGCATCGTGCATTTGCAGATGTAAGAGTCACTAACCTGAGTCAGACCATGGGTACAGTCTCAGCCAAGTACAGTCTCCAGGAATCACCGTCTTGCTTCCCTCTGCGTGTGCACACTTGGTTTTGCTCATCCTTTCACACCCCCCACTTATTCCTTTGCTAGAACAGTGCTGCTTCTGCTCAGGAAGGTGAGAGTCATCCAGAAAAGCTAGCAAAACTCAAGGGACATTGCTGGGAATGGTACTGCCTGCAGAAGGAGGGCTGTCCAGYGAACAGCTACAGCACATGGCAAGAAACTTCTGTTTCCTTTGAAGAAACAGTGCATCAACAGTATTTTGGGTATTGAAGGGAAAATGTTTGTAAACCAAGGTGGCGGTGTCTTCTTCAGGAGCCCTAAAGTTCAGGTGCCTGACTGTTGATGCTTTCACCTTCTCCAGCTGTGCTGAGACAAAGTAGCTGCCAAATGCTTAACAGCATCTTAAACCAGTTGGGGATCACCAGTGTGAAGGGTTTGAAGGGACTGGCAGAAGCCCTACCTAAGCAACACTTTCAGTGGGAAAGCACCAGTAAGATAACAATGGTAAAGATCTGGAGACTATTGAAAACTTTGGCTCAGCTTCAAAGAATGGGGCRAACTTGGTGTCGCTTTCTGAATAAGGTTAAAACTTGAAAAAAGATTAATATCCAACAAAACCTGAACCTTCAAACGTGAGCAGATGCCTAGGGAAGAGCAGGAACAGGGAGGTCATATATTGGTGGTTCTTCCAGTGTGTAAGTATTTTCAGGTCAAGTATTTTTCTGGGCCAGATGCTATTATTAAATGTATTCAGTATTCTTTAATGGCTTTCTGTTCTGCATACTACCTGCTTTTTCCYCAAGAACTGCTGCAAACTCCTTGTGAGACGAGATGAGATGGACTTAGAGTTCACAGATGGACTGGTGCAGGAAATCATAACTCTGCATGATATTCTGCATACTTGCTACTGATCTTAATGGATTGCAGGTTGTGTAATATCACTGGAGAATAGTAAATGTTCCTCTGTATTTTCAATAGACGGATGAAAATAAATTGGTTTATGATATGTTATACTTAYGGGACACCTTTAGTTTGTTTTTAAGATTAAAAGAAAACTTGAGGTATGTTGGGAGGAATGGAAAATGAGATGAAAGATGATCAGATTTAGCACAGCTAGAGGAATCTAGATCATTGTGGTTTGGTTTTTTTGTTTGTTTGTTTTTTGGGGGTTTTTTTTTTTTTGTGTGTTTTTTTTTTTTTTTGTGGTGGTTTGGTTTTTTTTTTACACTTGCTTTCTAATAAGGAAAACTATCCGGACTCAATAAAAGTAGTTGATACTATGCCTCATGAGGATATCTGAAGAAGTAACTGGAGATAAGAAAGACAGGTGTAGAACTTTGATCTTGCAAGAAATCTCTTGTGAAACTTTAAAGAAGCAAACGACCATGCAGAGACCAGTTTTATCCCCCTCCCAGCCCTGCCTAAAGCCTGTCTGTTTTGTTACAGTTCCTGAAAACAGGTGGGATGGGAAAGAGTATCATTCTGCTAGTCATCTTCTGTTGTACCATSAGTAACTTGATGTGTTTCATTAGCCTTCTATATTCTGCAAACATGCTTTGTCTGACTGGTGTCTCAGAAAAAAGAAACTCCAGAGAATAATCAGAAAGCTATCCTGAAGTATGGAAATCTGCCCTTCCAGCTTCGTGATTTGGAAGGCCATCGGACTTCCCTTCCTCCTTGGTAGTTCAGAGCTGGTGTGTCACTGAGCTGAATTTGCAAATGGACAGTCAGTGTCAGGTTYATATACACAAGGTTTGCAGTTTAGTACTGTGACATTCTAAAAAAAATCCCTTGAGGTACAATATGTCAATGAATATTTATATCCATCAATTCAATGACTAGATAATTTGTCATAATATTGTTAGTGTAGGATTTGCAAGGCAAGGCACTGAAGCAACAGTTTGGGGCCAAACTAAAAGAAAACATTTCATTTGAATATTAAAGAGCGATGCATATGATTGTACTCCTTGTCCTAGTGCATTAGATGGCAGTATTACCAAGGCTGTTTGTCAGAGCCTCAGTGCAACTTCATCCAGCTTGGGTACTGAAATGTATGGGAGCCTGATTCTTGTAGATGGCATTCCAGCTATTTTGAAAGAAAACACATTTCCAAATAAAACTGGGCCTGAAGAGGAGCGCTTTTTCACAAGCGAAATACCAACTAAAAGGTGGCAGATCAATTGAACTAGACACTATAATGAAGTTAGGGATTGAAAGGATATTTTTTTTTTCTAGCAGTTAGATAAAACTTGCAGGTTTGGGGTTTTTTTTGGTTTTTTTCTTTACAGTGAGATGAAAAGCTGGCAGGAGGAGGACTTATACAAATTATTGTTATTGTTGGGTTGTTTTGTCTTTTTTTTTTTTGGAGATGAGAGCTTGACAGCTGTTAAATTACAGACTGACATCGTTGAAATATGAAACTTTCTTAGTAGTGTGGTAGTATAGCACAGTTTTAATAGGCATACTATCTTTTGTAGAGTAAGAAGCTTTTCTGTAAAAGAATAAAAAAGCAATCTGTAAATCTGCCGCATCTCTTCTTAAATGCTTTTYTGCATCTTTATGTATCTGATAAAAATAGAATGTTCTCAGCCTACTTTGAAGAAAGACAGACTTAAAGATCAGCCACTGTTTCCATGATAATGTCACAATATCATGGACTAAATGCAGTATTTGGACTGGAAGGAAATTGCCAGCTCTCAGAGTTGTAAGACACTAAGACAGATGAACACATTTGTCACAAGCTTCCCTTTCTCTGGAAGATCAAATTGTAAGGTAGTGACCTCTGTTGGAGGAGTTACAGCACTGCAAAAGGCTTTTAAAATTTCAGACTTTGAAGGAGAAAGCAAAGTGTAAATTGCATTGGAATGTAAATGTCCCTGAACTAAAAAAAGTATTTTTTTCCTGATGTTTGCAATGTAATTGAATTAGAARGAGCATTATGCAGAATTAAAGTAGAAAGCATGTTGAGCTTGTATCATTTTGAAAGGGGAAAGCATATTTAATTATTTTTCTGGCCCCAGATTCACTCTTGGAAGAATTGTGCAGTTAATCATTGAAGGGTAAATCAGAGCAGATTTTCGGAGCATAGTCTCTCCCCTTTTCAATACAAGTTCTGTTTTAAAAATAAGAGTAATCCTTCCAGACAAATTGGGTTTTATTCCAGACTTTTGTGGGCACACTTAGTTATTTTATCAAATAAGTTATTCAGTGTATTTTGTCAAATAAGTTATTCGGTGTCAGCTGTGCCACTAAAATATTCCCGAATTAACAAGGCTTTAGGACTGCCTCTTCTAAAGGAACTGTGGATTCTTCAGTGCCTTTCCCTTGATTTCCTCTAAGTGGAAAAATGGACTGAATAAACACTGACCTGACCATACTTTACAATTCTGGTTTTGAGGAATGTGAGCCTTTTTTCACTAGACTATTTTCCCTGGCAGGCCTCCATTTTCCTGATATGACAAGTTTTGAATTCGGTTTTGTTGAGAAAGGAGACTTTATTGATGATGTGTGATCCCAAAAAAAGTAACTTCAGTTTCAACTAAACCAGTTTATTGTATCAAAGTCAGTTTAGCCAAAGGACTGACATCGGAGGCAGCTTTAAGCAGCTTTTAAGTAGCCTGAATACTCACTTTCCTATACAAAAACATCTTCTGTCTGGCAGTATAAATTGTTTTTCCACTATTCAGATAAGATATTGATGATTGAAGCCCCAGGAATCCTGTGATTTTTTTTTTTTTTTGGCTTGCATATCTTTTATTCTTCTTATTATGGCTGATTTGCAATTAGTGGTTTGTGGAAGAATAACCRCTAGGTGTCAGGGGTGGAAAGCAGTGCACAGACCTTTGCATAGGTTTAGACTGAGGTATGTCGTGAAAGTGTATGTAAAAACTGGTGAAGTCTTACATTTGCTGGAACAAATTGTCCCGCAATGAATGAAATTGCATGTTTTATGTGGTGACTGGTGTGGCAGTTTGTATATGTGTTTGATTCAGCGGTTGGATGTCAGTATCTGAACTGATCCCTTTAATAATGTTACTATGGCTATGATGAGTCCTAAAAATGAGGCCAGCTTATCCAAAATCTAACTTGTTTTAAGCTAATATCATCAAGCTTCTCCTTCCTAAATCTAAAGCTGGTGATTTCCATGTGTTGGTCTCTTTTCCAGACTGTAAGTGATAACTACTATTTTTTACAATCACATCAATAATTATTTCTTGTCTGGACAATGTATTTTATTACTTTGGGATTTTGTTTAATGACAGATCTTTATTACTTTAAACACCATTAATATCAGTAGTAGGAATTAGAATGTGTATTGTTGTGGTTTAACCCCAGCCGGCAACTCAGCCCCACACAGCCGCTCGCTTACTCCCCCAGGTGGGATGGGGGAGAGAATTGGAAGGGTAAAAGTGAGAAAACTCGTGGGTTGAGATAAAGACAGTTTAATAATTTAAATAAAATAAAAATAATAAATTTGTAACGAAGAAGAAAATAAGAGAGAGAGCAATAAAACCCAAAAAAGACAAGTGATGCAAATGAAAACAGTTGCTCACCACTGACCGACCAATGCCCAGCCAGTCYCCGAGCAGCGGCCCCCCCGCCAACCTCCCCCCGGCTTTATATGATGTCATAGGGTATGGAATATGTCGGGGTCAGCTGTCCCGGCTACGTCCCCTCCCAACTCCTTGTGCACCCCCAGCCTCCTCGCTGGTGGGGTGGGGTGAGCAGCAGAAAAGGCCTTGGCTCTGTGTGAGCACTGCTCAGCAGTAATGAAAACATCCCTGTGTTATCAACACTGTTTTCAGCACAAATCCAAAACATAGCCCCGTACTATGAAGAAAATTAACTCTATCCCAGCCAAAACCAGCACAGGCATCTACGCTTCTCTAGTACTGTCCAGAAGAGAAATAAATGTGCATTAGACTAGGAAAAACATGTTTGGATCCAAGGAAAATGTTACGACTTTCTGACAAGAGTGATTCCGGCAATGTAGTTCACAGGGCTGTTTCCATCTCTGCAGCACTCTCTAGCTTTTAAGGTTGAGGGCAGATTTATTCTCACTGCCTGTGAAGCTTAACTGCTTCATCGGGAGAGAAAATGACACTTGATCCTATAGGCTGCTGGCCCTGGGATTCCGTGTGTTGCTAAGGGCTGCCTTGGATTCCAGCTGATGTGGGCAGCCACCTATTCACTGTCTTCCTCCCCTCCCCGTTCAGGGCTAGATACTATAAGCAGAAAATGTTCAGTAAGCCTGGAAACAATTGCCAGGCTGRTAGGATTATCGTTCTAGAAAAACAGTATTGGGAGACATTCAGCTAGGTTTTTGTTTATGTAATAACACTGTAACTGTTATRACACTGTAGTGTTATACTATAATGTAAGACTTTTAGCGCTGTATTTTCTCACTATTTTACCAAAATATCTCTGAATCAGAGGTTTATGCTGCACATACGTGACCAATTGAAAATTTAAAACTCAATCCCTGGAAGAAAATGTTTGCTCTTTCATTAGATGTGCTTTCCCTATAGTGTCGTGCTTAACTTCCTCCTCCAGACTCCAGAGCATGGGTGTGAGATTTTCGTGGAGTACAGTTYTCATATTCTGGATGTTCCTGTTCAGTCTTCAGCTTTATTAAAAGTAGTCTTGGGAATAGTGTATGCTTTTCCAAAAGGTGAGCTGATGTTTTCTTGAAGCAGGCATTCTTCAGTGGTYGCTTGCATATTTTTTTCATCTCTTTATTTAACTGGGGGTTTTTTAACTAGTTTGAAAGCATTCTATTCTTCCAATAGAACAAAGCAAAATTAAAAATGTCACTTACGAAAGTCTTTGTAGTATTTTACCTTTAACAAGAGTAAGTTTTCCAGCTGCTCACCAGTTGCAAGCAAAATCCTTGTTAATGTACAGTTCTTCTTTCAGCTGTGAGGGGGGGAAATTTCTTTAGTGCTTGGCTGAATTTAGTTGCATCATGTATTTCTATTAAATTTCCCCTGGGCTTAGCTTAGGGAAAAAAAAAATACTGAAATGTGTCAGGGATGTTTTCAGCATGAAGGGCATGCGTGCAAGGCTTGTTTTGAAAATATGSCTTTGCTTTCCGCTTGTCTGATCATGACACCACACGCAACATCATACAACCCCATAAGGATGTAATGGGCCAAATCATTGTAATCAAATGTGGCATTCCATATGTCTTCCTCTGCAAGTAGGTCAAGTTTAAACCATGTTCTTGGCTCGCGCTCTGATTTCCCATAACCTGCTCCACGTGGCTCGAGTATTGTGCTGGAGTACAGAGCATGTCAGGAGGGATTCTGGGCAGCTTCACAGGGACAGTCAGTTTTTGGACAGAGACTAGTGGGTTTTTTTCTGCTCTGATTTTATGACGTTGGATTCATGGCAAGAGAAAACTTCGGTGTGCTTTTACTGAATCTTACACTGTCAGTTTACCTAATGAGTTACTTTTGGACACTACACTATGAAATCTTAAAATCAATAAGACCCCTGGGAGAAAAAACAGTTTGCAAGTTTTGAAGTGTACTTTATTCTGAATGAGAATACAAAATAAAATTGGACAGAGGTTGATAACCTGAATCTGTGTAAGAACAAATAGATAGCGACCTAAACTGTCCTTAAGACTGGGCATGTGAGTATTTTGATAGTGGTGATTGCAATATGCAAAATTCGTCTTGATAAGGATTACAGCTTCAGTGTGGATTTTGTTCTGGTTGCACTGGAATAAATGTGGGTCAAAAGGTGCGTTACCACCTGCAAAAGTCACCTGCAGTCAATGTTCTGAGTCAGTTATTTGGCTCTGGGACAAAGCCCAACTGCAGGATATAAAATAAAACTCAGTCAGTATTAGTACTTGCTATTGGCTTTGGTCTTTATGCAGCCTCAAATCGTTCTTGAATTGGGGCTGAGTGATGTGGCAGTGTGCTCAAGAAGGATGCAGTTAATTCTGGGAGATGTRCTTGACTAGACAATGATAGCTCAACGTCAGGGCTAGTTAACTGGAACCACATCTGACTTTCTAAAACAGTAATTCTACTTACTTCAGCTGAAGTTGTGGACTTTCAAGGCAATTGAAAGAGTGCTTGGTAAATCAGTACTGACTGGGTGTGCCACTGTTGGTGGGTTAATTACCAAGATAAGTCTTCATAGAACTACCAAAGTCTTCCGTGCTGGTGATGCTTTTTAAAGGGCATCAAATAGCAGAAGAGGTCCCTGAAGATAACTGTAATGCCTAGGCTTGTAGACTGTTCTTTTGCTACATGCAGATTGTCATCATCTTTAATATTAGAGCCAGTAGTGGACTTTCTTTCATGTGTTTTGGGCCCAGCAGAAATGCAAATGATGAGCCATCTTGAACAAAACATCTCTAGTAAATCTGGATCTGTCAGGAGCCGGAGGCATCTCTGAGCTAGGTTGCTTTACTCTAGATTGATCCAGGTATTCTGCTGACATAGCAGCCTCTCAGAAAGGTCAGTTTTCATTTTCCCCTCTATAGGGTACCACCTGAGTGCAACAGGCCAGCTGCTCTTGCTGCTTAGCTATACCTTTTGAAGCAAAATAATGTACAGAAGTGTAGAGCCATCTAACCTGAGCCATTGCATGTTGACCCACAGCTGCCTCCATGCATCTGGGAAGTTCCACACTGTGACACCGCTGTCTTGTTTCTAGAAGGCCATTTCAGAGCTCAAGAAACTAGTTCTTAGCCTTGCCAGAAGAGTAAATTCCTATCTGTCAAATCTTGCATTCGTTACCTTGAATGCTAAGGAGAGAGAAAATGTCCTCCCAGGAAATGCTAGGTCAATTATGTCGTCTCAACTTTTGCCTAAATTGATTTGTCAAGCTCTTTTTCTATCTTCTTAAAGTCTAACTTTTGGGATTACAACTTGAAGGAATGGTCATTTTCACAGTTCTTAAAACACAGCAAATCTTCCGGTATTAAGGAATACTTGAGATMCTTGAGTAACTGTTAGAATTCATCTTGATACAAGTTTCAAAAATATTGTTTGTCCAGCTTCTGCTAGATTTCCATTCACTYCATAAAAACAATATATACGGTGAATGTTTTGCTGCTAAGAAAGCAAATGTGATCACGTATCTTGTATGCGAAACTGTGACATGACTGAAGTTTATCAAGATTTTTTCAGTGTGCTGAATGCATGAGGGAAGAGGTCTGTTACGAACTTTATTACGAACAAGTGTTCATGCAGCTTTGTATTCATGTAAATTGAAATGTATTCCTATATCACGTTGTCATCTTGTTGCTGTCGAAGTTGAATTAATCCGTTCTCGTCATCTTCAATTTCTCTCCTTTTCTGAGAGGCGGTTCACTGAACTGTTACCATTAGGTCAGTTGCATCTTCTGCTTGAATTTGTTTCACATCTACTGTTTCACTGTGGTGCCAAACCTTTTATTCTGCTTCTCTATTTGTTAAACTCACTCCCAGAAAAGAAACCATATATTCTTATTGRCAAACTTTTCTGAGGGATGAAGGTCTGAATGAAGGTATTTGTATTGCAAAGCTGAGTCCCCGGCCCCTTACTCATTTTAAGAAGTGGTAGGGATTCAATTAAACAATCTGTTCTGCAGTGGCTATATGCTCTTCTGTAAACTTACCTTCAAAATATTTCAACCCTATAAGCATGCCCCTACTCTGACCTTCAGAAGTAATATTATCCAATATTTAACCACATGCGTGACCCTGTAAACTCTTAGGAGACTTAATATCAAAACAAAGGCGAAACCTAGGTAGAGGCATTTACTTGAGGTATTGAAAATATTTTGGTGGAGGAGGGGATAGTGCAGCTGAAGGACTGAAGTGTGGCAGTAATTGTAGGTATAGTTAGAGTTCTCTTCAGGCAGTTAACAGCATTCACTGCTACGTATTTGCTACTTGCTTGTTAACGTTGGAATTAACATATGTAATACTGTTCTGCGGTTGGGGTTTGGTTTTTAAATCTGAATCTACAGACTCAGTCAGCATTAGGCAGCTTGTGCTTTTTGGCTTTTTATTGCCCCTGTTGAAAATACTTGTTTAAGAATGCCTCTGTATTTTAGCTTTTTCCAGATTATGAATGTCCTCGTTGCTGGGGAGTGGACTAAGTGGCTTTTTCAGTCCTGTGTTACAGAACATGCTTGCGAGAGGTGGAAGAGTAGTTTCTCTGCTTTTTGATGTTGCTGTTTACACAGCATTGGTGCACGTGTGGCATTTGAGGAGTTCGCTAAGCTATGGAATAGAAAGCTCTGGAAAAGCTGCCTCTGTGAAGAAACATGTTTTGATGGATTAATTTTTAAGAAAGTGCCTAAACTGGACACCCTAATTTAAAACTTCCTTAGATAATGGGTGTTTCTCATAGCCTTGGAAACCTRATCAGACTTTCTAGAAAACTAAGTTCAAATGCTTAAGGAGCAGGACTTGCATTTTCTGGCATTTCAAGGAGAAAGTTGAATGTGCAAAAAAGCAAGTGTGCACCTAATGATGAGGTTCTATGTGCAGAATGCACTGTGATCAGTTGGATTACACTCAAAGTGGTGTTTCTAAAAATCTAGATTTTTAACTGTTCGGTCATTCTGTAGAAGTCGTTGGAGCAAAGACTAACGTGAGTAGTTGTTGGAGCAAAGACTGAGTAATTTTCAACAATCTGGGATTAATTCCCACTTCCTTCTCTAGCTTTTGTTGATTGTGTGATTTATTGCTGAATTTTGGGGATCCTGAAAAATAAATCACGTGCTGTTCTTAGTTTGCTTTTCCCTCACACACCAGTTGCATTTTTCTTACGGAACTCAAATCTGGCAACACAGGTTCTGAAAATTTGTTTTGCCAAACAATTTTTTTTGACTTCACATTATTTCAGTTTTCTTGATTCCTAATAAATTAACAATTCTTACCGTCATGCTGCCTCCCTCCAAGTAAACATCAGTCTTCAGTAAAAGTAAAAATCAGGGGGGGGGGGGAAAAAAGCATACACTGGTAGGTTGCTGTAGTTATGATAATTTGAAACTTGATGTTTAGATCTTATGCTTGAATCCAGATGTCAGACTGTCAATGGCTTATTCTTAAATAATTTGAAATCAGATTTTTGGGTAGTGTCTTGTGTTTGTCTTGCAGCAGCACTCCAGAGAGCTCTTGATATTTCAGGGCAATGGTTCTTAAGTATGTTTTCAGCCTCTGTAAAACATGGGAGAGTCCTTGATAAGGCTGCCTTGTTATGAAATGCAGTTTTCATAGTCCTACTGAAGGTATTGATTTCTGAAACATAAAGTAACGTTTGAAACTGTTTTGTTAATTTATCTGACCTAGATTATGACTATTTAATTTTTCTTCCACTTTTCATTTCTTTTAGCTGGGATGTGACAGCAAACATAAGAAGAACTGTTGAAACTTGATTATCTCCTGTTTTTGGAAAAGTCTAATGCGTTTAACTCGTCACTTTACGTGACGACGGGAAAAACTGTTTGTTGGCCACAGATGACTACTACTAAGAGGCTTTCTGAAATTTGTTTTGAATTATGGAGGGATAGTAAAAATCAGGCTTATGACGACACCAGTTCCATTTGAGGTTGCTGTTGTCCTAACCAATAATGGCTTTGTTGGCTGTGGGTTGCTGCAGTTATGCAAAACAATTGCTYAGTCATCATAGGTAACATGATTCGTTAAATGTATTAAAAAAAGATGAAAAAGAACCAGTAATTCAGATCTTTATTTTTGTCRAAAGTTATAACTCTTTATTTTTTCAATAATCACTCCTCCCTGAGAAGAATGGGAGTGGAAACGTGCTGTACAGTGCACGTTTTCTACTTCCCACCAGAAGGTGATGAATCCAGTGTGCAAAACCCAAGAGGAGCCATGCTCCAGTGAGCACCAGGCGTGCGCTTAAAATAGGAAATGGTTATTGGAACTAAATTATTTTGCCATTTTTATTTTTAGGTTTGCTGGCATGGGTAATCTCATTAAGGTGCTAACCAGGGACATAGACCACAATGCAGCACATTTTTTCTTGGATTTTGAAAGTAAGTCTCTCGGCCCTTCACAGCTGGTGCATTTAAAATGGTAACAGTAGGGTTGCTTATACCTGCTGCAGTGAAGGCTAGGGGACTCAGTTGCAAATCAGCAATTTGAAAAAGACTTGCATGTGTTTTTTCATTCCTCTTTTTTTTTTTTTTTTTTCTTCCCTCCAGTAGTAGCCAAACCACCATCATGCTACTGTGTAAATTTTCTTTCCTTGTGCTTAGTCATTTTGGGTCTCTGTGGTCAGTGATGTCCATCCATCTGCCTGCAAATCAAGTAATCATAAAACAAAAAATTCTGTCAGTATGCCTTAGTAATCGGTGCTGAGCAGCTGTTCACTGTAATCCTATCTTATACAAGAGAGAGTACTAAATCATTCCTGATCCTGGTTTGGTCATTCATGGTGCAGTTAATGTGCATTTTTTACATCCAAAAGTCCAAAGTGAAATTGTCTGAGCTTCACAAATGTTTTAGGCAACTTGTGTRAAAGATCTGTGGCATACTTCTGTTAGCATTTTCTGCACACTGAAATGATGTATCTTGATGCAGTTTTCTATAATGRCTTTCTGACAAAATTATAAGGGCTGAGAAAATTAAACCTCTTTCCTTCTGTTGTCCCATCAGGTAAAAATCTGTAGCATAGCTACCATGTCGATGTTTGCAAATATGGTCCTTAGCCCTCAACGTGGTACTCCTGCTCAGCACACTGGTGCTAGGGTGTACCGGGACAGAATTAGTCACTGGCGATGCCTTCAGTTGGAGTTCTGCCCCTTTCTCGAAGGGGCAGCTGTGAAGATGTTGGTGACGTAGTCACTTCTTACAGGAAAGCTGCATTGCATCTCTGGGATCACCAGCTGTATGTCCTCGAGGTGGGGGTCTCCCTCCACCCATCAGGGCAGCAGCCTGAAGGACGGGTTCGTGCCTGATGGAACTCTCTGGTGTTCTTTCCCCCACCGCTTCAATCAACTATATTTGGGCTGTTCCGTCTTATAAAAAGAAAATTTTCTTTTCTCTCATTCTTGTCTTGGCAGGTACCTTAACATGGGGAACCTTCTAAAAGTTTTGACATGCACAGACCTTGAGCAGGGGCCAAATTTTTTCCTTGATTTTGAAAGTGAGAAGATGATTTTATATATCTATTACTCTTTGCCTGCAGTAGACTGCATTTGTCATGTATTAAATGTATGTTTTCACTTTGCCATCCCTCTAACAGCTTTGCATGCCTGAGCTATGGATAGTTGTTCAGCAAACTTTTGTAGAAAGCAATAACCTGTTTTAAAATTACCTCAGTTTCTAAAATGTAAAATCTTTATTTCAGGGAGGGCTTTCAATTATATTTTACTGTTGGAATCTGATATGGTTCTTGTTTTAAACCAAAATTCTGTTTGCTTTTAATCAAAACTTTGAAAAGAATTTGAATTACTTGAAGACTTACTGAAATTGCAAGGAGGTACATGCACCTTAAAGGAAGGACTGAATATGAAACCTGATTCTCTTTTCTYTACCTGTGTGCCACTGCATAGTGAATAATGCTGCATGTACAGATTGGCTCACAACAGCTATTCATAGCTCTCCAGCATCATCACGTTAAAGGTGTATATGTGAACCTTATTTGGTTTGGCATTGAAATTTGACAGTTAACCTCATCCCTCCCTAAAAGGGGGGCTCAGAGACTATAGAGACAAAATTGCTTTTGAAAAGAAGAAACGTATAGCTTGTCTGATCAATGCCAAGCGTCCTGGAAGGTTCACATATTGYTAGTATTTCTGCTTTTAGTTTTTTGTTGCATGATATAATATAGCCTAAGAATGGCAGGTAAGTGTTGTTGGCTGCTGCTATGCATGTTTAACTACTTTCTTTTGGGATATGCTGTTGCTTTACCCAGCTGCACATCAGCAAGCATAAAATAAGAAAACTAATGTTCAAGTGCATTTTGACCATGTAATAAAATACAATGGAATAGCATAACAAAAAATTGATGAGGTATTGTGATATGGACAATTTGAGATTCATTACATCTTCTTTTCTTCCCCCAAATTATTTTGCAGTTGTGTTTGATGGAATAGTAGTAGTTGGTTGTATTMGTTCTAATGTGAAAGTAAATGCTTCGAGAAATACATTTTTGCTTGAATGACATTTAAAGTTATAACGTCTCTAAACCCTTATCCTGTACTGTTGATTTTATCAATTGTCTCTTCTGAATATATTGTTGTTGAAAGATGATAGCCATAGAAATTATTCATAAAGGGAAGATAATCAAGGGCTGTGTTAAAAAATCAGAAAGCAAAACTTCTTTAAAACCACTTCAAATCTCACTTATCATTAGAATAGGTGCAACTTAGTGAAGTAGGGAGAACTGATGTGGGAGAATATTGGAGTTGTGAAGCTGCAGCTTAATCTGCAAATACTGACCATTTCATTGAACTAAATTAAATTCGAATTAGCTGGATACAAGAGGCATAATTCTAAAATCAATTGCAATAGAAATTGCTGCTATTTTTTAAAAAATACGGATYCTTTAGCTGTCAGTTTTGTTTTAAAGTGCATGTTTTGAGCATGAACARGATTTGGCATGAGAGTAAGCAGGTTGCTGACTGAAATGTTTACATATGCAGTCAAATTAAGTGACTTATATTATGGCTGAATTGTTAGACTGTTTTTTATTCATTTTGGACCCTGTCCTGCATTTGTTTCTGCTGCTATACTGTGTATCCATGCTTCTTTCTACTCTGTTTCAGATAGCTTGCCTTGACAGGATCTTGGCTTTGACACAGTCAAGATCTTTCTTCAAGACTTGGCACTTAATCTTGTGGTACTTAACGTTGTGTTTTTATGTAGAAGAGCAAGTAAGCTCTGTATTAAAAACAAATTTGCCAATTCTGTGTTACGCCTGGCCCAGTAATATACACTTTGAAATCTTTTGTTCTTAAATCCATATATATCTTTGGAGTGAGCAGGCTAGTGAAATGGTTCTTGCACAATACCATAAAAAGCTAAAAATCCAATGTCCGTAGAGCTTTATAGGGATACAAACTCCAAATTTAGAAAGGTTTTAGACTGGTTTCGAAGWTCTCCCCTGCCCCAATATTTATTTTGGTGCTAGATTCCAGTGATTTGTGTGACTGACTATCAGAATACATGCAAAAAATGTTCCGATAGATGATATAATGGGCTGTTGGCTTTTCCTTGCCTTAACACTGGTTAAACTTATGTTTTCTTTGGTCATTCACCTTACCTATTTGAAACAAAAAGTTGTCTTAAGTATTCTACTGAAGTCTCTGCAGTGCCACTTTAAGATGAGCAGAGGAAAATGCACAGCTTTGTAAGGACAATATTGTTAACATAAAACAGCCACCTACAACGTGGGAAACTTACAGCTCAAATTTTACGTTGGTGTCATTACTGTCACAGTGCAAATCCTTTCCAAATTTACTGATTTTAATAGTAGCTAAAATACAGAGTACTTTTGGTTGCAGATGGTGATCTCAAGCTAGCACTGAAAGTATTCTGCATTACCTCCAAAGAACTTGGCTAGGTTTCAGAGGAGCCACAAAGATAGCATTCTCCGTAGTAATGATGGTAGAGATGAATAAATTATTTCATCTCCAGCAGTCTGGGATTTTTCTCCCTTACTTGTGAGTTTTGTCCCAGCCAGTTTCAGATGATTTGATGTGTTCTTCCCTGGGAAAAAAATCTCAGTTTAAATAGTGTTTGCTGTGCAGTATAAACTTTTAACCCCAAATTTCTCTCCCTACTCCCTGTAGGCTAGCTAAATATTTTTTTAAATAGTCACTAAATGTGTGTGTTCCCCACATCCAATATGTTGTCATACTTCCATAGCATTTAGTTAACATAACAGCGTTTGTATATTGTTTCAAGTCTACTCTTTTGTCTTTAATACGTTATCGTGTGAGCTTTCTGAACTCTAAATGTATATTGCATCTAGTGTAGTAGTGTTCTGATTAAATTTAAAATTAATTTAAAGATGAAATCCCCATTTACTTGTGGGACCTCAGTCTTCACTTTTCTTATTACTGGATTAAAAATGGGAAAGTTGCCCTGAATAACCAGGGGTCGGCTCTCTTGGCAACGATATCAAACCTCAGAACATTTCGGTGAGCTGTGCTGTGCTTACTGTATTTGTTYTTTCTATGGAAAATGTTGCTGGGTAAAGGCAAATCCTTGTCATAAAGTTGTAGCAGGACATGGAAGGGGAAAGGGGAAATCCCTGAAATTGTATGCCTCCTTCATCCTGCTGTTTGGATGCCTGGCATTGCTGGTTGCTGCTTCTTAGTTGTCAAGACTAACTCCAGAAGTACAACTCCCTTTCCTGCTCTGTGCCCTCCACAATTAGTGATTTGCAAGTGAAAGTCCCGTAGCTTGAGTCCTCAGGTACATACTGATATGTGGGAATGCTACCTCCATCTATTCAAGATTACAATAGTGCTTAGGAAGAGGAACCTTTCCCTCTTTCTCCATCTGTGATGGGCTTTCAGAATACAATGCTCTAACCTGCACCGAGACGCAAATAAACCAATTGCTCTGAGCCAGCCAGCACTGGGGCTTGAAGATGTTCTATACTGTGCCTTTTAAATCTATCCTAATACATCCTAAATGTATTGTGAAGTGAATATAAAAGGATTTAAGTTTACTTTTTAAATTTGAGCTCTTTTCTAGGTGCAGAAGAATTACAGATGGGAGAGGAATTTAGCTGGGACAAATCAGGTTTACAGCTTTCTTTTGTTGGAGAGAGGACTAGGTGCACCAAAATGAAATATATACCAAAAGAAATAATCCAGTGCCTATTGGATTTTAAGACGTGTATATKTATAAGTTTGTTATAATCAAAGCAAAGAAGCAATAAACCCCAAAAAACCGCACCACCCCAACAAATTCAGTATAAACCATTGTTTTAGGTTTCCTGGAACATTTTAGGAAACGAAATACAGTAGTTGGCTGATTACATCCTAAGTGAAACACACTAACAAAGGTGTTAAAGGTGTTGACTTGCATGGCCAACTGTTCAGTGAAGACTRCTTAATTCGTATCTGGAAGATGATTTTCATGTCTAAACTTGGAAGGTCATAGTACTACATCTGTTCTGCTTGTTGCTGGGTTTCGAAAGGAGGAGGAGGAGTTCTCGTGGGCCCTTCTGCTGTGCCCCCCTGTCCCCGTCCCCGTCTCTTACTAGAGAAGGTAAAGAAAAAATGGCATGAAAAATTAAATAGACAAGAGATGTGCTCAGTGCAAGATGATCCAAGTGGCAAGTCTTGATTGCATTATTTAACAACACAATCTGGAATGCTACAGAGCTTCACATTTTAGTCTGTATTTCACTATAGCATTTCATGTTTGTGCATGAACTGCTGCCAGTCAACTGGTGCTTATCTGTCTGCTCTTTTCACTCATTTTTTTGTCTTCATTTCTTACAGCAGTCTTCAGCAGCTTTCAAAATTATAAATGTGACCTTTGTGATGATCTGAAAAGCACTGGCCACTTTTACTCGATGCTTAATCAATGTGGTGCTCTTATACTTTTTTTAAAAGGAGTGACTGGCTTTTTTTTTACCCGTGCTAATTCTTGATGGTTCTCAAAATATCACAGTTAAACTGTTGCAAGGTCTATATATAGGCATATTTGCTAATAATGCCCACTTTCTATGCATTAAACCATAAAAATAAGAAGTATTMTGCAAAAATTACAGCAAMATCCAGACAGGCAATGCATGTGAAACTTAGTTTCTCCTCATACAAACTTTTTTTTCTACTGGTTCTTTCTAGTGTGTAACACTAGGATATTGTGATTTTTTTTTTTTCTTTTTAATGTAAATATGTACCTAACTTCCATCACTGTTAGTGGGAGTTATACATATGGATCATGGAAAAAGCACTTTTAAAAAGATATTTTCCAGACCCTTTAAACAGCACAAAATCATGAGGTTATATTGTCCGTAGATAGCTCTTTGTTTGTCCCTATAAAAAAGAATCTGTTGTTAATACCCTGGCTTTTGGCATTGGAAATCCTGTATTAAAATATCCTGATATTTATTTCATAACATGTTTTGCCCATGTAAACAAAGAAGTGTTTGGGGTTTTTTTTGTAAGAGCTTCAGTAACTAACTAATTTTTTTTTTTTATATCAATCTAAAAGGAACTAACCTTATAGCTTAGCTTCCATCAGAATTTTTAAAGAAAAATTGATCTTCTATCAGGTAAATCAGATCTGAGATATTTGTACTAGGTGATTATTTTTAAAGGTTAAAGCCTTTTGTTGATACCTCTCAAAACATACTTCTTATTGAATGACATGTCTTTAAACATGTATGTAGCTTTTTTGAAATGATGATCAAATATACTTTTGGAAAGTCTTTAGCTAATTATAGAAAAACTGGGAGAGAGCACATATCCTTAATGAGGGGGGAGGAAGAAAAGAAAGAGAACAAGTTTACACTAGATCTTTTTGTTCTCAACTCTGATTTTGCAATTAGAGCAATAAAGAGTATGTTTTGAGAATTGAATATATTTAGAAATAAAAGATACAGTTCCTTTCCCAACCAGTAAAACGGGAGGCAGGGAAGATGGAAAATAATCTGATGCAGTGTTCCTAGATAACAATAGACATGAACACCTCCTGTAATATCTGTAGTGAGTGTGTCTTTCGAGTGCTTACCTAAGTCTCTTCCGTTGAGCTTGTACTGCACTCTGAGGTGAAATTGATGTGATAGTCACATAAGGATGACCTGTCAGGATTGCTTCTCCTAACCCAATTTTAAATAAGTCAGGAAGGATAGATTCCAGGTGGATTTTTGGGATGCTAAATGAAGCCAAAAGACTACTAAAATGAATACAATTACTCTTTTGGAGTTCYTCATACATGGTAGTAGCTCTTCAGAGAATGAAAATTCTTGATGAGTTGCTGCATGAAGAATTTGTCCCGTAGGTGATGGTGTGCCTGTTGAATTCCATATTATTGTTAAAAATATATGTGTATATATATATTTAATATGTTTGCTGTTTAGATGCCCAACCTACAGAATCTGAAAAGGAAATTTATAATCAGGTGAATGTAGTGTTAAAGGATGCAGAAGGAATACTGGAAGACTTGCAGTCATATAGAGGAGCTGGCCATGAAATACGAGAGGTGAGCTAGAGCCTTATGATTGTGCACAACCTGTGGTTGTTCGTTGTCTGATCCTAACCAAATACTGCTGGATTTTAACTTTGCTTGCAGGAGCTGTTTTGGCAGAGCATGTTGTCTATTAAAATTGCTGTCTTGAATTTCTGCTCTGGAATGTTCSTCTTTAACAGCAAAACAGATATCACTTGTTTCAATAATATCAATGCATATATGTAATAGCAAATGATGCTTCTCAAACTTTTTATGGAATTGTTGTTATAGTTTTTTCTTTATATTCCCACATAAGCTCTTTTTGAGTTATTGGTGAATTTGGAAAGAGCGTGGTGTGACTACGATGCAATATTGAGTAGTGTCAACATCTTTTTGTATGCTAGWTGGAGAAGTCTGGTATGTGGTAGTCCTAACACAAAAGACATCTCATTTTCAATCCCTTTTAGTTGGCTTTTATTTATTAAAGTAGATGTTTGGGACAGAAGCGGAGTTTATTTACAGCGTGTCACTCCATTTTTCCTTTACCTTTAAGAAAGGGTTGAATAAATACTCTCTCAATCCCCTTCCCTTCTTCCTCAGATGCAGCAATGGGGCTACTTTGCTCCTAAAGTGAGGAGCTGCTGTAACATACTCTTAAGAAATCCTAGTTACATAGGAGGAGTCTCTGCTCACTCTAGATGAATTTGAGATACTCAGAGCCATTCAGCTTTAAAGTACCATGAGTTTTTATTCAGTCTCTGTTGAATTCATAAGGTAGGTTTAAGGAGGGTAACTGTGTCACACAAAACCCTTAGGAGGGGAGATAGCTTATTTATTCTTCAAGGAAGGAGCATGTTCCGGGAGAGGCTGTAGGGTCTGGCAGGAATGTGTGTCTCAGCAAYGAAGCCCGCAGCTCCCATGGAGAAGAGAGACGCTCCTGAGAGGAGGTAGACACTGCAGGAAGGAAGCTTCCTAGAGACCAGAGAGGAGTGTGCTGCAACTCACAGCCCAGGGTTGACTGAAACAGATTTTGGAATCAAGGAATTGACTGTGAATATGCAGCAGGAGAGTTACGAGCATTTTTATTTCTGTTTTCTTAGTAATTTCCAGTTGCTAGGTAGTCTAGTTTTCTACCTTAAAAACCTGGAGAGACTGAATTTAAGGCTTTGTCTGGGAAGCTTACTGTAAAGACAAGATCTGTGCACCTATACCTCAAAGCTCTGGTATACACCATGTCTCGGTGGTGCTTTATGTTGTTGGTTATGCTTAAATGTTCCTACTGTGATATTTAGCCTGAATTTCACAAATTTATTTTATTTTTTTCTTTGCAAATTCAGAAATTGGTGATAGATACCAACATTAGGATGAGGCTTCGATCACTAAACTTTTTTGCTTGGAGGTACCCCAATAAAGTTGTTGATTTTAATTAACTAGATCTGGTTATGAAATTTCCTTATTTGAGTAGCTTTACTTTTAACAATTTCTTTATACTCTCTCCAAGTTGATTTCCTATTCAGGATACTTATTTTCAACWTAAGCTTTTAGAGCTTTTTCGAACAGACACGGGTTAGTACAGGCTTGTCTCTCAAGTCAAAACTTCTCAGGAGGTAGAATTTTTAATTACTAGCTCCTCAAACAATTGCCCTGCATAGATATTTTTTTTTTTTTTTCCCCTTCAATAGCATGTCAGTTATTCTTAATCTAAGCATACTTTCTTCCTCTTTTTTTTCTAATTTAAGGCAATACAGCATCCCAATGATGAGAAGCTGCAAGAGAAGGCATGGGGTGCAGTTGTTCCACTAGTAGGCAAACTAAAGAAATTCTATGAATTTTCTCAAAGACTAGGTAAGTGGAATGGTATTAACTTGCGGTTTTTTGTCTTCATTAATTAGTACATGTGGCATATTCAGATGTGATCACATCTAGGTCAGCCCCTTGTTAGTAGATAAAAGCTCGTATTGCATAGATTCCTTCCATACGCTGGGTTGGATCTTATCTATATCTGTGTGCTACCTTCTTGCATATGAAAGCAAACCTGCTTCAGTGGATTCCTGAGAGGAGAGAGAGAATGGGAGCATACTTGGCATCCTCTTTCTCTACTCCTTTAGTAACTCTAGAAAGCACTAATGAGCTGATTGTTTTGAAAACTAGTAGACTAATTCATCGGGAATTAATTCTGTTAATGTTTCTGATACCCAGAGTAATTAAAAGTGACTGTATTATTCCCCTCCCAAACACCAGAAATAATTTGGTCTGTGGAAATGCCTGATCTTGGTTCATGCAGGTGCAATACTTAAGACAGCGCTTCATGCCTCTTACAAAACCAACTTGACTGATGTTGTGTCTAAGCTGATAAAACCTATTAGACTTGATTTATTTTTTCACAAACTGTCTGTTGTTACATCACTTTCACACAGAGTTATTAGCATAGTTCATGAAAAAATGAGCTCAAAAAATGGAAGCTTTTTGCAGGCACGTTCTGCCTTGTTAAAGAGGTGAGATATTTTTCTCAAGATGATGAGCAGGAAGTTGGATTATAAATTTATCTTAAAAACAAATAAAACATGACTTTTGCTGATAAGTATGTACCTCTTGAATTCTATCTTAAAGGCTGTAGTCTGCTAACAGAGGTTATTGAAATATGTTTTACACAAAGCTTGAATAAAACTTTTCAAGAAGTTTTTTCATGGCTGTCAGTGCTGGTTAGACCTAGTCTTTACAGCGGTTTGTAAGTAAATACGATAACAGTGGCACATGGAAGCAATTCATCAGGCCCCGTTATTATTGACTACCATGTATTTTGGCAGATGTATATTTTAAGTCTAGAATGCAGAATATCAGTCAATAGAGATACAAGAAGCAGGAGCCGTTGTATATTGCAAAATACTCTCCTCTCATTTAAGAGGCAGGATTGCGAGGTCTGTTGGGAGCCCTGACAAGCACTCCATATTCACCAACACAACACCTGGAGCGAGAGCAGGCTCTTGCTAAGCAGTTTGCAGAAATTCTTCACTTTACACTCCGATTTGATGAGCTCAAGGTAAGAACTTGTTGTAATTTTGTAAGTACAAAGGCTAGCAAAAAGAAAACAAGTCTATTTACTGAAGTAATCTGGGTTGTGTTCTGTTCTAGAATAGAACATGCAGTAGGTACTCAGATCTCGGCTTGTTTGCATGACACAGAGTTAGATTAAACTGGAAAGCAGGTGAAATACCATATTAGCTTTAGGCCGTTGTTATATTTCAGTTCATATTAATCATGTTTCTTCATCTGAATTTGGCATATCTCTTGGGATAATGCTGCTGCTGCTTTTAGTATGTGCACACCCATAGTCCAGCTATTTTCTTGCTGACGTGCAAAGAACTAAGCTGAAATGATATTAATTTGCTGGTCTGATCCTTGGAGTCAAAATAGCAAAGCCATTTTTTTGCAACTACTAATTTCAAACTCCTATTTAGGAGACTACTCCTTTTCTTGTTTTTGTTAGATCTTGTTCTGAAAAATCTGAGAAATTAACCAGAAAGCTTTATGTTCTACATATCACTTCCCAACATGTCACAGGGTTTACTTCAGAAGGGTGAATATTTTCTTATTCTCAGTATTATATTTTATGAAAACTTGTCCTTATATTTTTCTTGAGTTTGTCACAACTCTTTTGCTTCTGTATCTATATAGATGACAAATCCTGCTATACAGAATGACTTCAGCTACTATAGAAGAACTCTGAGCCGTATGAGGATTAACAATGTCCCAGTAGGTAACCCTTGGATGAGATGAAATGTAATCTTATACTACCACCTATCTTTTTCATGTACAGARCAACTACTTTTTTCCTTCTCTTTTATAGGCAGAGGGAGAAAATGAAGTAAATAATGAGTTGGCAAACAGAATGTCTTTATTTTATGCTGAAGCAACGCCAATGTTGAAAACCTTAAGTGATGCTACAACAAAGTTTGTGTCAGAGGTAAGAGTACAAATTTATGGCTTGGATAGTGTACTTCAAAGCACTGCAGGGCCAGACATCATTTTGGAACACAAAACTCTTCTACTAGGCTTAATCTGGCATCTAGAAATCTGTCATGGTTTAACCCTAGCTGGCAACTCAGCCCCACACAGCCGCYCGCTTGCTCCCCCTTGGTGGGATGGGGGAGAGAATCGGAAGAGTAAAAGTGAGAAGACTCATGGGTTGAGATGAAGACAGTTTAAYAGGTAAAGCAAAAGCCGTGCGCACAAGCAAAGCAAARCAAGGAATTCATTCACTCCTTCCCATCGGCAGGCAGGTGTTCAGCCATCYCCAGGAAAGCAGGGCTCCATCACGCATAAYGTGACTTGGGAAGACAAACASCATCACTCCAAACGTCCCCCCTTCCTTCTTCTTCCCCCAGCCTTATATGCTGAGCATGAGGCCATACGGTGTGGGATATCCCTTTGGTCAGTTGGGGTCAGCTGTCCCAGCTGTGTCCCCTCCCAACTCCTTGTGCACCCCCAGCYTACTCGCTGGTGGGGTGGGGTGAGGAGCAGAAAAGGCCTTGACTCTGTGTAAGCACTGCTCAGCAGTAACGAAAACATCCCTGTGTTATCAACACTGTTTCCAGCAGAAATCCAAAACAGTCCCAAACTAGCTACTGTGAGGAAAATTAACTCTACCCCTGCCAAAACCAGCACAAAATCAAACTTGTTTTTTGGAGCCCCGAGAAACATGAAGTATCTTTCTCCGAYGCTGTAGAGGTTAGAGTAAGTTCCGCTAGCCACCCTGTGGATGTGTCGCAAAAAGTTAATGGACAGCATTACCACATTGGTAGTGATGGCTTTCCTCAAGGAGGGAGGTGGGAGAGGTAGGTGTTCCCTGCATTTTGGTGGTGGTTTAGAGCAGAAACTTCAGAAAATTGAGAGGGAAACAGCTTGATTCTCTGTGCTTGAAATAGGGAACGGAATTRAAATGTAGCTTCCTTTTCTCCTTCCCAAGACACTTTTTTTTCACTGTGTAGAGTCAAGTATACTTACGCTATTGCAGAAGGGGGGAGGAACCTGAACTGGAAAAGTATTCCAACATTTTGATACATCCCTATTTATCCTTAACTACCTAAATAAATATTAGTGGTAAAATTCAGTTACTACAAGTATTGTGCTTGTCTTCTGATAACTGTGAGGATTTTTGTCTTACGTGCAAAGCATGCACACTATTTCTTAATAAAAAATAATTGTACATTACATGWTTACTACGATACATTTGTCTTTTAATAATTTTTCCTAAGTTCTGCTTTACACTTGAAATGCCTTGAGAAAAAYGGCCTCTTATTTTACATTTCTTTGAGATGTTTTTCTGCAACAGTTTTAAGTCTTACTATTGCAGCAGATTCATATATTTGGCTATAGAAATTTCTGTCTTTAAAGAGCAGGTTAGATGATTCCTTTAAAACTTCCCAAAAGTCAATAGTGGCAATGGTGTATTTCTTTAACTACAAGCAAGCAAGCAAAATCCATATGGTAGACTTTGCTCTTTAAGTCGCTAATATATACTGTAACATCTTTAAAAACCAGTGCGAGGCTACCCGCCTTACCATAGTTATGTTGATGTTTTTAATTCCTCCACATTGCCATGCCAGCAGATCACTGATTTGATTTAGGTTTTGTAGTACAATATTTCACAATAATTGAATTGGAAACTGTTTTTCTTCTTCGGCAGAATAAAAATTTACCGATAGAGAATACTACAGATTGCTTAAGCACCATGGCTAGTGTGTGCAGGGTCATGCTGGAAACCCCGTGAGTATAAACAGTGCTTGTATTGTCTATGAATCATCCCTGTATTTAAGACATGACTTGTGATGCGTAAGGTGAAAGAAATATAATTGGGGTAATTAGGAGTTACGGTGTTTTCTTTTCACTAACTTAGTTGTTTACCTTGACGTGAAACTAACTTGTCTCATTCTGCTAGCCATGCAAATCATGCGGTCTACTTTTCTGAACATATTAATATTTTAAAATAAAATGGCTATGAAAGCTAGACAACCTCTTGGCACTCTTTATAAATGGGTTTCTCATGTTTAATTCAGGAAAACATACTATTTGAGCATGATTGCCTAGGGCCTCTTGAAAGAGGGGTTATGGGCAATGAGTCGGATGGTACCTCCTTGCAGGCTGGCGTGGCTGATGGCTGTAACAAAATCACAGCGCCCCTGCCTGGGGAATTACGAGATGACTTTCAGGCATGAAGGCAGTCTGTTGGCTACTGTAAATTTAAGAGGCGCTGGGAGTGTGAACAAAAAGTCAGACTAAACTTTGGGGGTTTTATCTGTTTCTTCTGGGTTCTAAATAGTTTCTCATTGGTAAAATTACTCAGGCATGGGGTATATCTTATTTAAATAAGTTTCTGTCCAAATACCACAGTACATTTGTTTTGGAGCACTCTAAGAGCTCCAAACATTTATATTCTTACCCTYCTTAGGAATGGTCTGTCCTATTCAGGAAAGTAGTTAAGCGTTGTTCATTAAGCTTGCTTTTTTTTTTGCCTTTTTTTTTTTTTTTTCTGAGTCAGAAGTTTGTGTTGTGTGTATATTGGATGGTGGAGGGGAAAAGGGTAGGAAGCATTGAAAGCAAAGTTAGTATGTATTGTTTTAATCTTTTTTTTTTTTTTTTTTTCCTGAGTCAGAAGTTTGTGTTGTGTGTATATTGGATGGTGGAGGGGAAAAGGGTAGGAAGCATTGAAAGCAAAGTTAGTATGTATTGTTTTAATCTTTTTTTTTTCTTAAAAACAAAAACAAACAAACAAACAAAAAAAAACCACCTGAGGTGGTGGTGTAGCAGCAGGGCACTATTTTAGGTTTGGGAATCTTTGTTAATCTCCAGATAACTCTTTCTAAGCAGTGGTCTGACTTGTAGGCAGGTTATTGAAAGCAAAAAGGAAAACTCTCAAAAGTTTGTGGGGTTGGTGGGTTTTGGGGTTTTTGTTTGGTTTGGTGTTTTGTTGGATTTTTTTTCTGTCTGAGGATTTATAGTAGGATTTTTCTCTTTAATCTCTTCTTGGGCGTTACTAGTATGTACTCTTATTTCATGTTTGGTAGATAATAATCTGTGTTTTTAAATTACAGTGAATATAGAAGCAGGTTTACAAATGAGGAAACAGTATCATTCTGTCTGAGGGTAATGGTGGGAGTCATCATACTCTATGACCACGTGCATCCGGTGGGCGCTTTTGCCAAAACTTCAAAAATTGATGTAAGTTTATTGTTACTAAATAATCTCTTGAGTATTTAAATTGTGTGTAGGCTCCTTTTCTGTCTTCCAGGTTCTAGTAGCAGATGTACACTTTGGATTGATGCTAAATGGATAGTGGTAGCTGTTAGCAAACCATATACATAAGTACCGAGAAATACAAACTAGGCCTTCAGACACATAAATGGTCATTGTTAGGTCACGAAAAAATCTGTTTTGATGGAATTCAGGTAGTGTCTTGAAATACTTGTAAACACTGGTTGTGTTGAAAGATACGAATCAGAATGACTGGAAATAACAACAGCATCTAGCTTGTTCCTCACTATCTGGTGAAAAGCTAGGTTCATCATCCACCAGTCTTCAAGTCTTTAACTTTCTGCTGTTGTTTGATAGTAAGTCTATGGAATACATGCAATTACTGTATGCTGCTTCGTGATTGTTTCAAATGGACTATTATCYCATTGTATTAGCTACAGAGTTTGTCATTACTTCACTGGCTGAATGTAATCATTCTTAATGGATTTATGGTAAAGAATTTTGTTCACAGTTCCTTTTTTTTAAGGTAGATAAAGCAGAGCTTGACATCAAAGTTGCATTGTCTAAAGAWATGCAGATTTTTAAGTAGCTAAGCTGTTCTGTCATAGGAAAATGTAATACTGAAAGCGTAATGCCTTTCTRATGTCAAGAAAATGTCTTTACACTGCTGCAATTTTTAAATATTTACTTTTTCTCTCTGACAAACTGAATATAAAACACTTCCGTAAACTTAGAAGGTATAGCATGAAAAAAACTGTATAATTTTTTTAACTCCTAGATGAAAGGATGCATCAAAGTTCTTAAAGACCAGCCTCCTAACAGTGTAGAAGGCCTTCTAAATGCTCTCAGGTACTCTTATTCTTTTATTTGAAATATTTTTATGTGAATTTTCGTAAATTGTCCACGGCATTTTCTTCAGCATTGAAGTATTCAGTCAGTGTTACAGGTAAAAGGTGAACGTGGTTATTGCAGGCTTCTTTTCCAATGTGTCTTGAGACAGGGRTGCATGAAGAAGCTTCTTGTTTTAAAAGCTAGGTTGTAAAAGCTAGGTCGTAAACTTGCAGTTGTTCATTCTAAGATAACCTGCTGCAGTTAAAGTATGCAAAAAGTTAAGAACGAGTCTGTAGAGGTAAGCGTGACGGAGTAGACATTGTACCTGAAGTTAAAACTGATGACAAAGTGTAATACATACTAAAAGCTAACTAGAAGTTAACAGTGATCACATCTATTGACTGAACTACCGAACRAGCAAATGAGCAGCTGCAGGCGTGCACACTGTGACTTGTGCCGGATGACTGAAGAAATGGCTGAATTAGTTTGCATTGGCCATAGCCTCAGCTGTGTGGGGTTTGACCATGGCTTAATGATTTTATTTATTATTAGTAGAATGTAAGAGTAGTTTAATGTGATTTTTATGTTTCACAGATAGCTTCAGACATGTAAGGCAGATAGTTTTTTGGTATGTAACTAGAAATTGTTCCTCTTTCACAAAGTATTTATAGGCAGGTACTTAAGGCAAGAGTTCCAGTGTTTTTGCTGTAGAATAGATGAGACAAGAAGTTGCCACATTAATTGGAGAGGTAAAGAAAAATTAATAATTCTGTATAGAAACCTAAAACCTTCTAATTTGGGCCATAAAGCTGTATCTGTAGTCAGTAACATGTTCTTCATGGGAGTATCTAGCATCAGAGGAGTGGCAAGAAGTGCCAAAACGTGATAGGCAGATGAAGGTTTCATTGTTGTCCTTACTTGAAAAAGTATTGTATTACTTTGGTAAGAGTTGACTGTAACTGGGTATTGTTATTCATGCACTCACTTTGAAATGTGGAAGCTTTAGTTTGTCTTGTCTGAAAGTGTGCAATTGTAATCTGTTTTTCTTATCTGTAGTAAAACCGCTTAAATTTCATTTGCCCTCTTTTTTTGTGTTAAGATGTGGCAAGAAGTGAAAATGTGGTATTGTAAGTGGTTTCACTTGCAAAGTTTTTTCAGATTATTAGCTAAAGAAAAAAAATAATCTGGGCTTAATTTGAGACTTCATGTGAGTATTTCCATGCCTAAATCATTTTGTTATTAATCCCTGAACCTCCTGTACATGATCAATAAAAACACAAGCTTTCAGAGGGAAAATGCTATATTAGCGTTTATTTTTTGACTAAGATACTGTGATTGCAGCTGCAAATGGACACCGATCTTTACTGATACCCCATTTTTCCCCATCATGGTTGACAATATTAAAGTACATGGAAAGTGTAGTTCAAGTTCTCCGTTGTGCGTTATTTTGCGATTAGTGGTTCAAATTCAGCCTGTGCTGTCGTGCTGACCTTTCACCACACCAACCCATTTCATGGATACATGCTTTAGCAGCCCTGGTTTCATACATTTGATTACTTGTTTGGGTAGGATATTAAAATCTTTTTTTAATCACATCTGGAATTGTTAGGAAGAGATGCAGAGGTGAGCTGCTATGTGCGCGTGTGGTRAAAGCCGATTTAAGATGATGTCATGAGAAATTAAATCCAAATCTAAGTCTTTGATTCTGGAGGAGTGGTAGAAGTTCTCGTGTTTTCTCAAGAGATAGATAATGTGTCTTAAAAGCAAATGGAAGATGGTATGGATTTTGGAGGGAGATCAGCTGTTTATAATTTGAAATTCATAGAAGTATTGTAATCGTGTTCAACTTTTTCACATGGGCACAATACCAAGTRCAATAACTTTTCAGGATTTTAGAAAACCTTAGGCCTCTTGTTTGTGGAAAGCCTACATTACCAAAAAGTGCTGAAATCTATATTGATATTTATTTCCAAAACAAAAAGTTATTGTATATTCTTCAAGTGAACAATTAAAATATCCCCGCAGTTGTGGATAACAATGAAAGTGCTAATTTAACATGTTAAATTTAAATTACAGAATAAGTTGTTACTTGCTTTTAGATTACAGTTAGGGAAGGAAGATCAGGGAAATAAATCATACAAAGAAGCCAGCATTGAGGTTATACAGTACTTTCTTTTAAAATAAGAGCTGACTAAGTTTTTTGTAGTGATTTAAAAATGTGCTAATGTCCTAGAGAATTTTGAAGGGAGAAGAGGCTGGAATAAACACATGTATACTCTTTAGTTTTAGCAGCACAGTTACTTAACTAAACAGGAAATTAGGCTGAAAAGCGATTAAATCCATTCTCACTGAGGGATCTTAGAAAGGTTTGGTCACTGGAAGTTTTCAAGAAAAGTTTCTGAAGCTGTGTTTTATTTGAAGATGTTTCCCATGGACAGAGACCTCAGAGTTAGTCTTATTGGTAATTACCTGTCACAAGTGGTAACGTGAGTTTGCTATGAAATGGCCCATGAGCATCAAAGCCAACATCCAGCTGAGGCTTATTTTTAACTCCCCTTGGTGCAAGGCTGTTGGTTATAGTTCTGATAATAGCATTTTCTGATCAGAATGTCTTATTTGTGTGCGTGGTAACCGTGGAGTGGGTGATGATCAGTGGTTGAGGGTTTYACTCTGGTACAGTCAGGTTGAGCCATAAACAAAGAAATTAGGTATTTGTTAAGCCAAAGTAAAGTAGCATCTATGCTCTYCTCAACTTGATTTTTATTTCTATGTTTAGGTACACAACAAAGCATTTGAATGATGAGACTACCTCCAAGCAAATTAAATCCATGTTGCAATAACAATTACCTGGAACTCGCACCTGCTGTAGACAGACAGTATTCTGCAATGACTGAGATGCACAGATTTTTTTTTTTAGTGATTGCAACTACTATCTCATTCATTCTTGCTTTTTATTTTCTGTCTTCCTGTTTACCCTTTTTTTAATCACTTTCTTGTTCTTAAGTAAGCTCAGACTTCTTTTCTGTGCCAAATCAATGAGAATTATCAATTCTGGAAAGTATTTCTACTTTTCAGAATAGCCATCCTAAGTGGCAGCTAATTATGCGTTGCATTTGGATTTCTCTGTACTGGGGAAAGAWTTGTGACTTGAACTAAATATTTTTAAACTTGTGGTTTTTTTCTTTTTTTGAAAAACTAATATTTAATATTGCTTCTTCTGCATGGCAAGACTGCCTACTTCTGCTATTTAAAAATCCCTTGATGACTTCATTTTCTATTGCAGCTTATTTTCATGTGCAACCATGACGGAACTAAAAGCAGATTTGTTTAAATTAACTGTGTTTGTACAAAATGGTACCCAACACAAAGGTTTTTTTAAATGAGTAAAAACTGTTTTGTTTAAAAGTTACGTTTGCATTTTGACTCATTTTTGTAAGGATGTATGTTGTATGTTTAACCTTTAATAACTAACGTTAAACTGTGGTGTGTGCGTAGCAAAATTACGTATGCATGTTCATGTCAAATGATTGGCTGTGGATAAGATAATAAAATCAGCTTTCATTTTTCTAAGTGTGGTTTGATTTACCAGTATTTTGAGTGAGATGTCTTCGTGCTCTTTGGATTTTTACAAAAAAATAAATTTATAAATTTTATATAGTGAAAACTCTGCTGTTTCATTACCAGTAACCAATAGTCTAATCCACTGATTTAAGCCTAGTGTTTTTCAGCATTCCTGCTCTCCGCTCTGTGCTGCTTGCCTGTCCCCAGAAATATTCCTCGTGCAGGGTTTGRGGGGAAGAACTTTGTGCAGTCCGTATAGATCCCAGTGGACCTTGCTGAAGAACCTGCATCTTGGCTGCCCATGTTGACGTCTCAGTACAGCCATCAGAAATGATGTCCCAGAATAGGCTTTTTCCGTACCAATGATGGGGAGATTAATTTCCCTCTCTCTGTACTGGTGTATACTCTTGTGGATTGAGATATTTTGAACTGTGTGTAAAATCTGAATAATCTTAGCATACTAAATAACATTTCCTGTCTGGCTAGCATTTTATCACAAAAATGTTAAGCTATGATAGCTTGGTGAAGAAAATAAAGCCTTTTTGGGAGGGGAAGAGTTGAAGGGGAGAACAAGAATTGAGAATTACTAGAAAGAACATCTCTGGGAAATGGCACGTTTTGCATCAATGGGTAAACATTAGTGCACCTCGTGTGTGTGGTGCTGTTGTGATTATGCCCAAAATGAGTTGTCAGCGTTCTGGAAAGGAGATTAGAAACCTGCAGGCAAGTGTGAACACCCTCAGCTTTATTTGCTGGACAAATAATATTTTGTAACTTTATGTGGCACGCTAGCTCCAAATATAACATACCAGTGTGGCCATGCTGGACTTCTTGTGGACACCCCTTCTGCACCATCAGGAAAGGTTCTCCTTTCTATCATTTGTTTGTTTTTGGAAATAAGAGATCTGCAAAATTTTAAATCGGGACACTTGAGGAAGAGTTCAGAGGGAGGTACAAGTGTGTGTTGCTGGTACCTGTACACCCTTCTCTGTTAGGCAGGGGAATACATTTTTTCTTGCCTGCCAAAGGTGCTTCACAGAGGTCCCTGCTACAGAGAGCAAACCATGTGCTCTGCTGGCTACAGGAGTAAAATACTCTTGCTTTGACATGATGCAGCTCTCTAGTCCTGTTGGCAGYGTCACAGTTGAATCCAGCTGAGAAAAGACAAAACTTGATTTGTTGTTGTTGTTAGTTGGTTCTTTTTTTTTAAAAAAAGGAAAAAAAGTCTTTCCCAGAATTGTATGAATGTTACAAACTGTATACAACAAACCATTCGGCATGTATCTGAAAGGGTAACTGTCCTCATGAGTTCATTACCCCTAGGAAAAAAGTTTCATCTYAGCCTTGTTACTGTGAATACAGTTACCAAATAATAATCATAGGAGGGGCAAATTGTACTCCTGTCCAGTGTTATTTTTTGGAAATAAAGCTTTCTAGAGGAAACCTAATTTACAGAGAACAGATTTTAAGCACAACTTGGGTATTTGACAGGTTTTCTTTCCGATCTCATTAGAAAACACTTGAAACAGTAAATCCAGCCTGGGTGCCATTATGGAAGAACTAGCCGTATAGATTTCTTCTTCTTTGCCTGCCTCAATGGCTACAGACTAAAACAACACAGAATTTCTTCAGTCGACTGTTTTGGACAGCTCTTCCTTTCTGCTGCCCTGCCAATATCTTTGCTTTTAAACGTCGTTGTTCTTGTGGTCTGAGAATAATTAGAGCTTTCCTTTTTTTCCTCTGGCATTTGCGTTCTGCAGTTTCTCTGTGTACGCAGCTGGGGAAGGAGATGAGAGCTGGCTTGCCTTTGAGTTGGCTGGCCCACAGCTCCGCAAGCTTCCCTGCTCGCCAGCTTTCCTGGAGAAGAAAACGGGCCTTCCCGTGCATCAGGCATCAGCTGTTCGCTTTTTTGAACTGGAACCGCTGCGTGTTCGCTGCTCAAGCTCTGGTGCTTGTTCCTTGCAAAACCACTCTTTAATCTTCTCCCTCTCTCTGTTTTAATTCTTCTGTTATCAGTGGTAGTGGACAGAGGAGTAGCTGGCAGGCTTACAATAAGTATTGGTCACTAAACAGCTTTTATGTACGTTTTGGGGGAAAATGGCTYACTTTGGATGGCACCACCATGGCGTATGTGATAGCCTAGAGTCTTGGCGTGCTGGGCTGGGTGGCACTCGATGGTTTAAATAAACGCTTTGCTCAAATTAGTCGTCCTCCCTCTGCTATGGGCTGGTGTCACCACCCTGTAGCTTTTGTGGGTGGAAGGCCTTCTCCTCGTGATGTGTTTCTGAGTGTAAACGCTATTGCTGCTTTCTTCTGGGCCTCAAATTCAGGCACAGGTGTCTCTGGGGGCAATGGGTCCACAGTGGCTCGTGTGGTGCATGTCACAGTGGCTGCATGGCTTCACGCCTGATCGCAGGGCTGATAGTGCGTGCCACCCCACAAGCCCTGGATTTTTTTTCTGTAGTTGTTTAGTACCAGCCTGCTTACATGATACTGACTTGATTCTTAGAATTTCACATWAAAAGTACACAAATTATGGAAATGTTTCTCCTAAAAAAGTATCCTTTTCTGTCTGTATCTTCTGCTTATAAGCCACATCAGGATTTCACTTTGCCAGGAATGCTGCCTGTTTCCTAGTAGTTTTATTATGGCTGAGGCAGATCTGGAGAGGGAGGTCCTGAAACGGCTTTGTTGCAGGTGGACTTGAAGGATTGCCAGGCAAACATCTCGTTCTGGATCCACCGTCCTCTGGCCGCTCTCTCCTGGCTCGCAAAGCCAATGCCAGCCTGTCTTCTGCAGCAGGGATGTGGTGACTTCAGGCTGTTGCTTCACTAGAAGGATGCTCGTCCTCCTTTCCTTCAGGTTTTCCAAAACTTAGTGTTGTCTTTCTGTTCCTAAAAAGACTTATRCCTGTGAAATAAATGTAAATAATTAACAAGAAGTTTATGCAGTCACTGTGAGTTTTTAGTTAGTTGTGGTATTTCAGAAGTGCATCTGTGTGGAAACTCTCTGYGGTGTTTACTGGGCCCTGTGGACACGTGTACTAACAAGTCCTGCTTGAGGCAGGAGACGTCCTTGAGGATGCCCTTCCTGGCTGTGGTGATGGGGTTACTTGTTTCTCAAAATTTTGAAAAGTGCCTCTTTGTGAAGCAGCTTCTTTTACCAAAATAGCTCTGAATTATCAGGCTGTTCGCTCTTGCTCTTCCTTTTAGTCTTTTTACTGGCCTAAGCAAAGTTTTCTCACTCCTTTTCCCAAGCCTGGTGTGATGTCTGCTGGCTGATCAATAGTAGCAGCTCTCCATCTGGGGCAGTGAAGCGAGGACTAAAGCAATCCCAGTGTAAAGTTCATGCTATCAATTTGCATATGAATTTTGTAGTGAATTGCTATCACATGGGATATTTAAAAACTGGATGACTGCATCCAACTCGGTGCCCTGGATGTGAGGCAGTGCTTTGCTTCCCCCCGCTTCAGCGCTAATGATCCTTTCGGGGTGGTCTCATCCTTCTGTTCTATCACCGTGATGATACAGGGGTGCCTGGGCAGGCTGATCGCTTCTGTCARAGTTATGACCCAGGAAGGGCTGTACCTGGTGAGCAAACCCAGCCAGGCATAATCTGACCCTGGCTCTTGAATCTGAGCAATGTCCTGGTCCCTTTTCGTTGCAGCTGTAGTAGTGTGAAGCGGGTGTTTGTGGAGTTGTGTGGGGCAGAGGTGAAGTCATCTACTTACTGCGGGGATGTTACAAGACTTGGGCAAGTGGTAGAATAAAGCTTTCCAAGTGCTGTAATTATTTCACCAGCAAATGCTTGAGTGCATGGTAGGCTGGTAGCAACTTACGCGGACTTGRTGTGTTACAGACATGCTTACTGCGGTTGCCCTTGTTTGCGAATCGTCTTGGAGCTCCCGGGGCCACGCATACTTGCAGCCTTTCCTTGGCTGCCCTGCTCCGTCACATCTACGTGTTTCAGTCACAGCTTCGCGCAAGACCTTTCATTTTCATTTTGAAAAGCATTCCTCTAATATATATRGAAACGCATTGGTGCTGTCTGTTATCTTCATGTGCTGCTATGATGAGGAGTGATTGCGGACAGGTCCTAGGACGGCTCCTGGGGCCTCAGTTTGTGCGCCAGGAGTTGGAGGAATTCAGAAAGTGTATTTGTCTTCTCCCCTGTAGCAGTCTGCTGTGAACTACAGCAGGCTGCTACCCCTTGCAGACTCCTGCCCTGGGACCTACGTTCTCTGCTCACGCTTGAGCCTTATCGAAGCCAACACATTGCTGCAGGGGTCAGAGGTGTCCGATAAATGAGGCGAGGAGTTACAAGCACCTGGTGACGGTGATGATGAAGTGGGACATTGGAGAGCTGTGCCGTCTCTCGCCTCCTGCCGTGGGGTTCCTCGTTAGTGATGGCAAATCCCTTTTGATCCCAAGGTCTCCAGAAGTGTCTCTCAGTATGTTCTCCCCAGGGCGTATCGCTGATGTCCCCATCTGCAGAAGCATGGAGAGCTCCTRCTGCAGGTGACATCTATACGTCCTTTATGGCTTTGTTTCTTGCTGGTAACCATGTACGCCGTGAACTGACAGAGGCAGAGAAGAGGTGGCCTCTATAGTCATGGGAGTCTAAAACAACCCCAAGTCAGAGGTGGCCTGGCAAGAGCACGTATCTGGCCTGATCTGTGGCCCATCTTTTCCTTGGATGCAGGCAAGGAAGAAACTGAGCTGCTTATTTTATCCTGGCTCCCTATCTTCCCGCATTGCGTGATTTTACATGTGCCCATTGTGTCAAAGTGATGCTCGAATGTTGGCCAAATGACGGGCCGGTGTCCAGGCTTGGGAAAGGAGTATGTGCGCACATCCATCCCATCCCATCCCATCCCATGCGGCTGGAAACACACCCATCGTGTGAAGGGGYGCGAGACACGCGTCCGACTGCAGGGTGGAGGGGGATGTTGCAGTATAAAACTGATGTCCCCATAACCAGCTATGTGACCCCTGATCAGCATTGGTGTAATTAAAAGCAGTGTGGGAGTGCATTTGCTGAAAGACTTGCACTTAAGTAATGTGGAAGTCTTAACTGTGCTATTTCCTAGCTTTTAAGCAATTGYCTTTATCATCTTTAGCATCCTTACTGTTGTTTTTAAGGTGGTATACTCTACAYGCAGCACTGTGCATCTTTGAGATGGCTTGTAGTGCCTGAGAGTGAAATGCCACTGTGAGACCCGGGCTGGAGGTGCTTTCTGTGTTCACCAGCTGATCGACTGCATTCTGGCTAGAAGAATGATGATTTAATGCCATGGGAAGGAAAGTTGGCTGATGTCATGAGGAGTTTCCTAACACATCTCTTACGCTAACATAAACATCTTGCAAGAGAACTGGAAGAGGATGGCTCCTTGGAGACATTTAAGCTAGACTGAATAAAGGGCGAGCGGTGTCCGTTAGGAAATGTTCCTGCGCTGAAATGGGCCGGGCTGACCGACAGGTCTTTTCCGTCTTAAACTGAAGTTTGCACTGGAAATTATGCTTGTGAAATATTCCTGCGTAGGCAGTTTGAGGTGTCAAAATTCAGAAGCTGGGAGGCGTTGGACCAAACCATCGTCCGCAGAGCGTCAATAATAATAACTAAAAATATAACATTGGCCAGAGTTGCAGAAAACGCTTTCTTGTGTATTGCATAAACCAAAAAATGCTGCCGGGAAAGCTGCCGCCTGGCAGGAGAGAGAAACCGGCTGTCCTGAAGATGGCAGTGATGCTCTTCTCAAACGAGCCATATTTACTGGCTGAATGCCACTGTTTTTTGAGAGCGACTGTCCCACCCACAAACACTCCCTTCTATAAATTACTGCAATACTACTTTTCCCTTCAAAGACTCAGTGATCCATTGCTCTCTTTATTTCTYCCCTCATTTCGACACATTAACACAACTTGCTTCATGCTCTGGCTTTGCAAACGAGGAACAATTGATGCCGCGGCGTAATTGCGTGTCTGCTCTCAAGGAGGGAACTCGTTTAAAAAATGAACAGCCCCAGACCCCGRAGTTGTGCCTCTGCCGTTCTGCAAGTCTCTAAAGAATTTTGAAATATGCTGTTAATCAAAAGCTAATTAAACGTTTTAATTAGTTTTTACAGGGTGGGTTTGGTTATGGAAGGCGCTGTCTAGGTCTCTGTGGCACGGGAAGCACTTGCTCGGGGAGCAGAGCAGTAGGGTTTCAATCAGTCGCTTTGCTGAAGGACCTTCAGCCTCAAAGGCACCATCATCTTCAGTGTCTGTCCCCCTTCACCTCTAGCAGAGATAGCTGTCTCTCATCAGCCAGGCTTTGGGGATGATGCTGTTTGCAGGGGCGGCATCGGCTGCTTTCATCCAGCCGAACGGCTGCTCCGTCCTCGGCAAACTCACGGCCCCTTCCCACGCTTTGGGCTCCTATTTACTCTCTGGGTCCGAGCCCTGGGCTCTGCAGCCTCAAGCAGCTCCCCAGCACAGAGATGGCTCATCCGAGGCTCGGATCTGGAAACCCTTAAAAGACAGATCCGATGGGAGACCAAGCCCGCCCCATCTGTGCCGGGGATAGATTTCTTCTGGAGTCTGGGGGAGCTGGAGATCAGACTATGGGAAATTTCTGTGGTCTGAATCTAGATCAGCGTTTACAGCTATTGCTATGAGAAGTGCTCTGTGTGTCTCTGTGTGTGTATCTTATATATCTTTTAAATAGCCTACTATATCACTACTGTAAATGCTATAAGTTTACAATAAAACCTCTGTTGCAGGTAAGGGAGGAGCTRTATTGTGCACTGCAGTGATCCCTTCAGTCTGCCGCATCTCCCCCCAGCCCTGGGCTGGGACTTGCTCTCCCAAAACTTTTTTTTTTTTTTTAATAATGTCAATAACAACAGACACAGCTTGAGACTGCGTCCAATGCAGAGAAATTTCTGGGGTCTGATTAGCCCGAGGTTAGGAATATCCCACACTCGCTTTCTCTTGTAAAAGAAGAGTTTGGCTCTCTGAATCCTCATCGCGTTTTTGGGTCTGAGCAAGCTGCSGAGGGCTGCGCCGCGCTGCCCGGGGAGCGGCTGCGAGGGGCTGTGTAAGGGGATCGGAATTTGGTCAGTCTGCACCGCTTCCTCTTCAGAAAAGCGTTGGAGATGAAGGAGGGCTGCCGGGGCCGAGCACTGGGCTGGTTTTTGGGGTCGTGCCGGAGGAGCGGCAGTGGGTAGCARGCAGGCTGAGCACCGCTTCAGGTGCAGGCTGCTGCTTTGATAGAACAAGCAATGTGTGAGCAGCAAGGAGCAGGGCTCTGGAGCCCAAATCACATCTGTGTGACCGAGTCGCTGATGAGATTTGGGRCACCCTTTTTGAGGTGATTTTTGTGCAAGGATAACTTGTATGCTGACAAGCGYGGGGTGGGCTGTAAGTGGGGAAAGCAGACAAACTTGCATTGCAGAAGTTTCTGGGGATGCTAACTGAATTGCAGCCGGAGGCAGAATCTTCCTTTTCTTCTTCAGGAGTGATTCAGCCACTCAGGAGTCCTGTCACCTCTTCTAACCAACAGCCCGTTGCCAAAAATGCTGGTTCCTCAGCAGGCAAACAGCATCAATGCTCCTCTGGTTTCAAACACGGGCTTTGGATTCAGGCCAGGAGAAAASGCTGGTAACTCTTTAGTAGCATAATTGGAAGATCATCACCTACCAGGGCTCAGACCAAACGCTGCTTCCCATCCTATCGGTGTCTCTTAGCACCGCTGACCATTAGGTGCCATCTTGCTGAGGAAGAGCGTGGCAGGAAAATTCACAAAGATCATTTGKTTTTTTTTGTGCAGGGGTTCACACAATGAACAGTAATGGCAAACGGATTGCCCAGGATTGGTGTTGCTAAACTTACCAAGTCCCGCGGGAGTCAACCTCCCATGATTTTCTTTTGACGCCTGCATGCAACCACTACTGAAACTCGTTAGGCGGGATCAGTCCTAGCGCAAGCGCTGCAGCGGTTGCGAATCGCTTCACACGGTCTGTACCAAAGACAGACCATTGCTCCCAGCATGCTGGCTCGTGAGTGGATGTGTGCAGCCCCAGCTGGCTGACACTGCTGGTTTGGAGATAATGGCACTCCGTGGTGGCATCGTCAATGTTAGCCGGTGCTGCCATTCCATCCCCTCATCTGTTGGTCATGGCACTGGCTGGTCGGGCTTGGAGTGCTTGTGTTTCCACGCTTTGATCGACTCCATGGGCTTGGCACATCCCAGAGAAACCTGTTCACCTCTCTTCTCCTCCAGTTCAGCCACGGCTCAGCAGGGCCCCAAAAGGAGCCCAAACAGGCACAATGACCGGGCATCTCTGCTGAGGCTCGCCTGCTACCTGTATCAGGGCTAGCTGACCTGGATGGCTGGGGTATTTCTGCATCTCCTCCCTGCAGGCAGAACAGACTCGCCCTTGGTGAGACGATGGCTGTAGGGTAAATCTGGCCCAGCCTGCGGCACGTGGGCRGCTCTCACTGGTACAAAACGCTGCCGCGTGTCACTGGACCAGCGCCGGCTGCCCCGGCACATCTGTTCTGGCTCCTGCCCTGTGTGCCGCCTTCCCGTGGCATTCCTCGTCTTACACCTTCTCCAAGGGATTGGTGGGCCCGAGCCCGTAACATCCAAAAAATCACTAGRTGTTGGGGCCAGAAGTTTGGGGTTGACCATTAAATTCCTTTGGTGACCTGCTACAGCAAAAGAAAACACATTTGGGCAGGAGGTGAAATGTTCTTGTGTTGAGGTTGTGGATCTGAGGACCACCATCAACCTTCCTAGCTGTAAGAAGCATCTTTTGGCCCTCTTTGCATAAGACTTGCCCAAACCCAGCTGCTTCCACAGCAAACCACTCCGCGCATTCCTGCCTCGGCAGACTGAAAGCAGAAGGGGCGGTAACCTGGGTACGTACAGCTGCGTATGTCGTGAGACATTTGTATTAAAGGACCCAGTCGAGGTTGGAGGGCAATTGCTTTGGCCATTACAAAATGGGTGGTGAAAATAAGTTTCCCAAAAAATTAGAAAAAAAACAAAGAATGGATCCAAAACTATATGGAGGAAAGAGAAGTAAAGCAGCCTGTATACAATAATCAAAGTTTCAGTGAATCGAATAGTTCATGGTGTAAATCAGCAAGTACTATGGTCTTTACTTATTTTCTTTATACAGCTTACCTGTAAAGGTCTTTGAGCTCAGGTCCACTGTGCTGGGAAACTGTGTTCTCATTCTAGCTTTCTCACATGCTAGAAAAGCACTTTAACATATAGTTTGCAGCATCTAATTTTTGTGTGTATAACATATATTCTATAAATAAAACCCAGATGTTTGTAATGGGCAAACTATTAATTTCAGCTCCKGGGGGGGCAAAAAAAAGGTAGCTGTGGTAATGGTTGGCCTGCAACAAAACATCTGATTTTATATGATAATGTATTTCTATAATTTGTGTAGAAAATCAAATGTTTGTAGCAAGCAAAGTATACGTTACAATTGCTTTTCTAGGAATTGAGGAACTGCTAAGMTCACTCAGACCTGTGAGCCTTCTAGCTCAGGATTTTGACAATGACCAGAATGGGGCAGAGTGAGGGTGTTCCAAGAAACCCTGCAACAAGCAGTTAGGTTATCCCTTATCTCAGAAAAGTTTCCATTCCTCCCCTTCCCTCTGTAATTGAGAGGTTAGCTAATGCCTCAAATCATGAGAGTTYACATCTTTCCTGAGACTTCATTTCAAAAATAACTTTAAATATTTACTGCTGTAACTCTGGTCATGCTCGTTACTCATCGAAATGTCTAATCATGGTTGGAGTCTTGCCAAGGTTTTGTTATCTTTCAGCTTCATCCCGTTTTCCCGCTGCACGATGATCTAAGGATGAGTGAGAGCAGTGATCTGTAGAATGACCAAATAAAGAATGRTAAGAGTTTGGGGAAATTACCAGAAAACTACAAAGTTTTTCTATATATAGTTTTTCCGTTTCATGTAACTTACTGCAGCAGGAGCAAAAAAGCACAACCACAGGCTTTGACACCACATTTTGGGATCGTTTTCYACCCTGAAAACTCTATGTCGATGGCAACCCCCAAGCGTGCTGCACAGACCGGGCCCCTCCTGAGGGGAGCTGCGATGTGCTGCTCGCTCAGAGCCATCTCAGGCTGGGGGTCCAAGACCTCGGCTGGACCAGCCCCTTCCCCGTTGCCTTCCCTCTCCTTCTCCTGCACTGAGGGCGGGTCTTGAGGGCAGAGCTGCAAGTATTGCCCCGCAGGGAGCGGGCAAGAGGACCGCTGATGACTCGGGCACAGAGAGATTCAGGATGTAGGATTTTGGAGAGCCTGGGCACAGCGCGGTGAGCCGCCTGAGGCAGGTAAGTCAGGCCAGCATGGAGGCAGATGTGGCCCTGGTGGGTGACTCCACCACGTCTGGCGCAGGGGTGACGCAGTCAGACGCAGAGGTCAGCATCGGGGAGATGCTCAGCGGGCTGGACCCGTCCGGTGTGCCSGGGGGTGTGGGATTTATCTGCATGCGTGCATCCAGCAGTTGCTTTTCTGGTAACTCAGCAGCCAAATGTCATGCTAGTGCTGATACACGGTACCAAAAAAGCCCGTGGCCATGTCTGTTTTCCCTGTGAGCCATAGGCTGAGACCCTACATAGCAGGTATCTGAGAGCAGCCTCATAAAGGGTCGAGGTATGAAGTGATGGTGGTTGATGTGCAAGAGAAAACCTGTAGCTGGCAGCTCCTTAGAGCACAGAGCTGTTCTGAGCCACCTTGTTCCCTCTGGGATCAGCCTTCTGGGGTCCGGACTGGTCTCTCTGCCAGRCACGCTGTTACTCGGGTGAAAGCACTGGGGAAAGGAAACAGGGTTCTGGTGGGATGATGATAACCTCATCACAGGCTCCCTGTTTGGAGGTAGTGACGGATGAGATCTTGCTGATAAACTATCTGTCGTGATATTATCAGGATGGAACTCAGTGTTAAAAGCTGGTTTGATGTAGTGGGGTTTGGTTTCCTTCTCACTCCTATCACAGTGATAAGACAGTGATGTTTAGCTGGGATAAATACTCTGCTGTATCCCACAGCCTGAGKTTTTTTTTCTCATTTGTATTAATAGCAGGCATTATTATAAATGTATTATTGTGTTCAGGAGGGAATTGTGAAATTGGCAGTTGAGGAGCTSTCTTGCAAGAGGGAGACAGCTGCTTCTCAGGCTGAGTGAATATTTAATCTTGGATCCGTCCTTTCCCATATCTCCCTCTATGGTCAAATTGCTGAATAGAAGGAAAAAAAAAAATTAATCTGACTTTGAATGTTCAGTGAATATTTATTAAATAATCTATTCACTATGGAGGAGGCCTTGCATTTGCTATAAAAAAATCATAGGTGCTTTCCAACGTTGATGGGTGGATCTTCGGAAAGCAAAGCATCTTTCTAAAACTCTACTAACAAGATTGTTGTGTTTATTTGTATTAAAGTGCAAATCAAGGTACTTCAGGACATTTGATTTAAAGATCGAGCCCTCATAGTGCTAGGAGCTGTAGAAAGAAATAAGAAATAGGAGAGTTGCTGCTCTAGCGGTCAGATCAACATGATTAGTGGTTACACATTGGGATGCAACATGGAATGGAAGATGCAAATGAACTGGAAGAACCCACTAGTCATAAAATGAAGTTTTTCAAAAAAGACAATATCCTAATTCACCTAGCTGTTGTCTTCTGGGCATGACTTGGTGGTCCCCAATGAAATAGGCATTGTGGYATGATTTAAAGTAGGGCGATGTGGYCATGTAGCAAATTTTGATGGGAAGTTTGTCAAAAAGTGGGAAAAAGCTGYGTGACTCAGAAAAGTCGAGTCYCACAGCTCCTGGGGGTGAGGAATGATTTCCCAGATGCCTTGTGACCTCCTGGGCTGCCTCCCCAAAGACCYTGAAGGTAAAGGCAGACACCTTGGGTCAGCGCTGGAGGGGATGTTCAAGAGTGAAGCTGAGACTATTGAGGGGGGTGTTCTTTATCCCATCTTAACTATTGCTTAAAATCACACTTGTTCTTCAGGCTTCGGTTATTGCTCTAGGAGGCAATTTATCCGAATGAGCAAATGGCACCATGCTCTTTTCCTTCAGCTACCGCTGATTCAGATCCTATTAGTGTCTCTGACTACGTGAAATTGCTCTTTGTTGGATGCATTGCCTGGTGCTTTCCTGCACGCAAGCGTAAGGGCTGATGCGGTTGAAGTACGAGACTTTAGCCTCAGTCCCCACCGTTCCTGACAGAGAGGCTGAGGTAGCACATAAACTCGTCCTCATGCATTTAGATGTCTTCATCAGCAGAGAGCACCGTTTGGGAAAGAGACATTTAAAAATCTCTTTGTTGGGTTTATAGGTTCTTTAAAGCCACTTAGTCATTTGGTAGCAGTTTAAAATTAGTCCATACAAGATGAGGCATCAACACAGTCTTTTCCCAAAGCTCCTTATTAGCATTGATTTTTCCGTCAGGCGAAGAGTTGAGTACTGGAAGATTAAATTAATGATACTGCTGTCTGTATGGTTTGCCTGGAAATGCCTGGCATCTTGTGCAGGGACCTTATCATGTGATTTTCCATGATAAAAAATCTGAAGATTCAGCAACAAGAACACAAAAAGGTCATTCCCCTTTTTAGGGCATTATTTTGACTGGGATGAAAACCATTTTTTCCCTCTGTCTTTTGTTTCACTAGTAGTTGGTGGTTGACAGGACATAACCCTCGTTATTCAGAACTTCATTTAGATAATCTCCTAGTGATTGTGGTCTCTGAATTCATGAGTGTAGTTAGAAATAATACATTGATTCTTTCAAAAAAATCCAGTAAGAATTATCATGTTGTTTTGTTTTTGTTTTTGTTTTTTTTTTTTTAAAGCCACGTATGAGGGAATGCTCTGCAAAATGGTGTGCCGGAAGGATTGGATGCATTTCTAGTCCTTGTGTCTCACTGCTTGTCTGTTGCAGACAAAAGGGCTGATGCAACATCTCTTGAAATTAATGGGACTTTTTCCCCTGGCGTCGGTGGGCAGCGGAGCGGTGTGACGGGAGGAGGCAGGAGCGCGCCCCGTGCTCCTCGTGCTCGTGGAGAGGCAGAGATCCGTGCCTGGGCACCCTGCAGCATACGCTGAAAGGAATTAGTTGTTGAAGAGGTGAAGATAAAAGGGTCTAGAGGGTAAGGGGSCCCTCCAAGCACCTTTATTTCTGGCAAGTCTTTTTGTCTTGGGCTGGTSAGACCTACCTTGAACGATGCCGAAGCAGGAGTCCCATCTAAGCTCTCTTGATAGAGAGTGAAAAGAGACGGGTGTGTCTCCAGCTTGATTCATCCTGTCCTAACATCCTTAGACAGACGAGATTAATGTCTTTCTGAAGAAGGTATCTCTCTCTCTGTCTGACTACAGGGAGAACCTAGGTGGCCATGTTTATTTCTTAGATAATTCAAGTTGTGTCAGATCAATCCTGTTTTTTATTGCTGCCTTTTTCTGAAGGGCCACACTTGAACCAGCACAGGTGTATAGTATATACTCATGGCACGGACGCTTGAGTTGTCAGGTATCTGCAAGACCAAAGAGGTCACAAAACTCTGGTGCAAATATATCCTGACATTTTCCATTTTCTTTTTTCTACTTTGGAAGTTGCAGGGACTGGGTAGCCTGAAGTCCTGGTGTACCAGTGATGTTAGGTGATTGGACCATAGAGCTTTTTTGAGAAAAATCTGCAGACCAGCTTGTTTTGCACCCGTTTCTGACTGCTGAGAGGTGAGTGAGATCACCAGAACTGCACTCTTGTGCAAAGCTGTAATTACAAACTTTTAAAATGAGAAACAATGATGACAAAAAAAAAAAAAAATCATGAGCTTTGTCTGCCAATTGACCAGTCACCAGTGATCTCCACAGATAATGTCAAATACTCATTGGTATATGAAAAGCCCTTTTTTGGTTAGTTTGTTTTTCCTTGAGACATTTCACGGACCCATTTCCAGTTCCTCGCAGCCCATCACTGGCTGGTCCATACCTCACAGGCTGCAAACCACTGGTCTAGCAGATATTTGGGGCTTGGACTTATGCATCACCTGCGAAAAGGATCTCAGAGCCTATGGAAGAACTGAGGTCACTTCTCTGAAGGAGCAGGCCTGAAGGTGACCATGGAGGCACCGCAGTAAGGAGCCAGCCCTGTTTATTGACTGTCTGTAGGGCGATGGTGAGCTGAGCCCCACAGGGAAAGTGGCCTCTCTGGAGAGAGGGGACAGTAGCTAAGGAGAATTAAAAGGAAGGAGGGACTGGAAATAATGATGCATCTCTCCTTTACTTACTTATTTTTGCCCCCAGGCTCTCCCTTGGAGGGTGATGCAAGTTTCCAACCCCAAATTTTGCCTTGTGGAAAAAATTGTGTTCCAAGTGTTGTTTCTTGGGATGCTAACATGCCAGATTGGGGTCCTTGAGGAAGATGTGACCCCCTGTCTCTGCAGCTTCATTAGCTCTCCTTCTGCCTCTCCCCAAAACCATGTGTTCAAGCACTGCAGGAACATCATGTCAGCGATGCTGTAGCAGCCGGTTACTTTATCCCATTTGATGCCATCATTTCATAAATCAGATCAGAAGACGACACTGGGTCATTCTGTCCTGACTGAAGTGATTAAGTAGATCTCTGCTATTAACTGCAGTTATCTTCTGAAAATGTCAGACTGCCTGCCAAGATCTTGCCATCAGTTAAACGAGCRTCTGCCGGCTGAGGATTCAAACTTCGGAGTGGAGGCGGTTGTACGTAACTGTGAAATGAAAACCCACGGRTCAAGGATTCTGACCACCAGATTCTGCATCTTGCTGCCCCTTGGTGTTGTGGTTCTGCACGGAAAGCTCACGTGCCCAGCAGTTTTGTCCCAGCTGTATGGGTTTTGTCTAGCTGAGATAGATACCATGCAGCTGACAGTTGTTCCTTGTGGGGGGAAAGAAGTTCTGAGGAAATCAAATATTATTTTAAAAAGACAGGACTTTCCTGTGTATTCACTGTATTAATTCAGTGGCTCCCCCAGACATCTGGCAAGTATTGTGGCTGTGTCTGAGAGATTTTGGAGAAGGAGCCTTGGCACTGACATTAAATGCAGTACAAGAAAACAGAGAGGAGAAGAAATTGCTGCTTTAAGGAGGGAGAACGTTTGCGGCATTGCAAAATGGCACAGGCAGCTTTTATGCAGGCTGAGATGGGATTAACATCCCTGCAGCGGTGTTTTGAACTACCTCCTGGTTGTCTGGAGGTCGTTCGGGACCTGCCGCCCCCCCGCCGCGGCAGTGCCGGCCGTTAGCATTCTTCATCCACAAATGGATGCTGGCTCACACGTCGSCTCTTTAATAGTTCCCTTTAGGATCTGAGGACATAAAGCATTAGGAAACTTGCAGTGTTGTAATAAAAGGCACTGGGGATGCTTGGTAAGACAAAGTACTATAGGTTTCCTTCTGCATAAGTAGTGTGTGTATATATATAGATGTGTGTGTATATTTATATTTAAACACACGTTTGCTTCAGGTTAGTGCATAGATAGAAAGTCAGGGCTTACCACCCTGTCCTAGGTTAGGGAAAGACCACTGATGTTCCTAACAGATGAAAACRCAACTGGTGATGAATTTTGTATATTTGTTTTTATTGGGTTTTTAGGATTGTTTTGCAGGCATATGAGGACGCTGAAGAAGTATAAATGAAGATACAACAGAAATGCCTTTTACATTGGCAGTGGGAAGGCAGGACTCCCAGGTTTTGTTTCTCTTGGGCTTTTAAATGTTATCATCTTGCCTATTGCACTAAACCTCTCTGCACCTCCATTTAACTTTGTCACCAACAAAGTGACAATTCCCCTGGTGCTGTGAGGCTGCAGGAAGCAGACCAGACTGGTGGGACAGTAGGAGAAGGACGATTTGTGTTGTTTGGCYGGTGCCTGACACTGTCCCAAGACGTTTGCTACATTTACTGTTAGCTTTGCTTCCAGTGGAAGGATTCAAAGTCGTGGGTATTTGGGARAGTGTGGTCACTTGCAAGTGGTTAAAGAAATGGCATAAGGTCATTGTCACTGAATTCCTGAACGTGATTTAATGGCAAGGTTCAGCTAGGTTTGCTGGGTTCAACTGCTTGTTTATAAGGGTGTTTGCCTCAGCGAAGAACGAGCATCTCTAGGAGCATTGCGGCAAGAGCGTCTCAGCTTTAGAAGAAGGAGTGGCCATGGGACCTGGGAAGGACRGGGACGGTAGCTCCTCCAGCCCGCATTGGGCTAATGGGAGTCTCCCACACGAGTCCTACAGGATTAACTTGTCTTTCCAGGCCAGGATTTCCCATTTATGAAGGTAACAGCACCGAGCTGTGCAGGACACATTTCTTTCCTGCTAATTCAGTGCTGTGCCGGGAGAATTGGCCCCTTGTGGGCTGGTGTCAGTGGCTACAGGCATTTCCCCTCTCAGCATGCTGCAGCCATATGGATGCAAGGACACACGCCGCTTTCACAGCCGGCGGTTTTGCTGCAGCTGACTTTTTTCCCTTTAAAGTTTTGATCGCCTGAGATAACACTCAAGCTCAGAAGCAGTGTGGCAGTGATGATCCCTTGCTTGTGGGCCTTAAGAATTTATTTGCTTGTTTATCTCCCACCCTTGTAATACCTTAAGCACAAGGTCAGGTCAAGAAAAGATTAAAAAGCCTATTTTATAGGCTCATGTAAATACCAGTGCCATCAATGGCATTATCCCAGCAGGATGTTAGACTTCAAATTCTTACATAGAGTTTTAAAATAAACTCCTAAAACAGGACATCATAGTTCAAAATCAGTTAATTTTAAAATTCATTTTATTGAATTTTTGCATAACTTTGTCAACATTCACAGGGAGTGAAAACTGTTGTATCACATCCTCAGCTGCTGCAAACTGGCACGATGCCACTGAAGTCAAAGGGGGAAACGATAATTTACATCAACTGAGGCTTTCAGCATTGTGAAGTGGTGAGGAAGGGACCGAAATGGTTTCCCCACGTGCCCCATAGTGAGTGACCTGCTGTGTGCAACTTCTGCATGGCAGGTTTATCATTACCTTTTGCTACTTGGCAGTTTCAGTCTAACCCCTTTTCCCTACTTCTTCCCGCCAGAAGCGAAATACAAGAAATGAATCAGGTCTCCCTCGCTCTGGATGCATCTCAAAATGCCGTGGAAATAATGTTACTGCATTCTAGTAATAGCTGGCGTGGATTTTTTCCATCCATGGCGCATGGCTACTAATTATGGGCCTGCTTTTCAGGCAGTTGCAGAGGGCTGTCAGTGGGAGTCGAGCATCTTAAAGAATGTAATTCATCTCCATCACAATTTGGGGTGACAGATGTTGTTTTGTGAAATATTACAAAGAACCCCAAAGTTCACTGGGAGACAGGGGCACCCTTCTTGCATTAGGGGTTTTAACAAAGAAGTGCATATATATATATACACATATATGTATTTAATTTTTTAAATTTTTTTTTCCTCTTCCTCTGGTTTATCATGTACATATCGTCTCCCCTAAAGTTCCTGGAAAAACTTATTTCTTGGCCATGGAATTAGTTTTAACCATGTATTTATTTCCTTGAAAACATCCACCTACCAATTATTTTTTGCTGCTTCCTCCCCTCAATTTCTTTGCTTGCCACAAACAGACTCATTCCCAACCTCTAATATTAGTGATGTCCAAGGGTAAGTCTGAAGTTGGTGCAAATTTGCCAGGTTTTCACTCATATCTCTGGGGAGAAGCAATGGAGAACATTATGCATGAGCTGTGAGTGTCCTTTAGCCTCCTTTTACTCTTGTATGAGTAAAAGCCCTTTATGAGGGCCCAGGCACGGCGGTGATGGAGCACACATAGGTACGGAGCAGGGAGCAGGAGGGACTTGGATGCCAGGACCCAGCGGTTTATCTACAAGGCTGTATTGCACCTCACCTCAGTGACAAGTTCTCACCCCTTTCATCCCAAAATGTGTGCTGTTAAAGGGAAGAGCAAAGCAGCCTCATTTGCTTCTCACAAGCTGCCAGTGTCCCACATGTGGGATGTCCCGAGGTTGGGCAGATGATGGGGAGAGGAGATGCCCTCAGATGAGGTCAGCTAGAGGGTGAGGCCAAGGGAAATCTGCTTTACTTCAGCCTATCTCATCTGGTTGATCTGAACCACCTCTGTTTCAACTGTTTGAGGGTTTGCCACACAGAGAAATGTTGTGTGAAAGCCGGAACCCCTCCAGGTATCTTTGGCAAGGAAAAGCTGCAGTGGATGCATCTCCAAGCTCAGGTTGTCTTGGGGACCCACCAGAGTTACAGACATGCTCAGCTTGGTTTGCATGAAGTAATGAGCTGTTTTGCTACATTCAAATCATGTGTACAGCATATGCTGTAGACGAAGAGAAGGCAAGTCGTACTGGATTAAAGTGTAGCCTTTTTAGGTGCTTTCTTCCTCCTCCTGAGCTTCCCCCAAACCAAGAGTCTTTTTCACTCTCCTGCCCTTAACTTGAGCTCTGTAGGACACCAGCTAAGGGAACATACTCACTTTGTATAGTGAATTAATGAGTTCAAACGGTCACCTTACACAGCAGAGATGTGTGGGAAAGAAAACCTGTGTCAATGTGAAACATGTGTGCGCCTGTCCAGAGGATGAGGCATCTGATTCATAAATCAGTGGCAGGGAGGTAAGAAGAGATGTGTGGGTTTGGTAACAACTGTCGGACTTAAACGGTGCATTTTACTCTTTTTCATCTTATGTCTCCCAAGAAGATCATATTTTTGACTTATATGTTTTCTCTCTGGTGCTGACCAGAGTTTAAAGCACCCGGAAGGTCAGCATGTTCCCGTTTCGTGTCATCTTGCGATTCCCGGTGATGCTCTGTGCACACGAGCACTGTCAGGATCTGCAGAGTACGTGTTTGGGGGAAGGAAGGGAGGTTGCAAAAGCTGTCCGAGAGCTGTGTCTTGCCTGCTCCTTTGGGCTGGTTGGTTACTTGGAGTGTGTTAATGCTGCAGTGAGTAGGACATGAGGAAATTCAAAAACTGCTTATCTATGCTGGAAGCATTTCCAGCAAAGACACGTGAATGTGTCTTAGGGGACCACACAGAGAATATATTGTCCTGCTTATATCAATTGCCCCTTTAAAAAAGACTCGGACTGAACTTGCAGTAGCTCTAGATGTCAGGCAGGGAATTGTCCCATCACAGTGAAATCTGCAGCCCACGAAGAAGCTGCCTGCGTGCCTACGTGTAGGCAGCTCTTGGGGATGGGGTTAACGTGGGTCTGAGATCCAAAAATAGCTTTGTGACTGAGCGTGTAGTTCGCAGGCTCTCCTCTTCCCTAGTGTGATTTCACGTTAGTTATTGCAGCTGTAGCAGGTGTGGAGGTTGAGGAGAGCCCCAAACCTGGAGTGCTGGCCTTGCCCATGGAACCCGGCTAAGGCAGGAAGAGCTGGTCTAGGTCAGAGAGAAAATAGGTGGAAAGAAACCTGCCAATTTTGCCAGAAGACGGCAATTCCATCTGATATTTCAGAAATGCCTCTCTTTTTACCCTTGCTCTATCTGCATTAGCAGTCTCCGAGGGTTGACTTCTGGGCTGAGGAAGAGGAAGACTGTGCTGAAGCAAACTGCGCCGTGTCTTCTCCCACACCGCAAAGATCAAACAGGTCCCGCCAAGGCTCTGCAGTTCCTGTTTACGCCATACGTGACGTTCCCAATCCCTTCAGCACTCACGGTAGTTCCTGCGGCTCCTCCTCAATAACTAACTCCAACTGGCACAGCTGAGACATCAGCAAGTTGAATCCTTGGAGAGCAGCCAGCTCTTGCTTTTATTTTGCACTTGTGTTGCTGATGTCAAGCCTCTGAACAAGGCCTCAGGCCCCCGTTACAGCGCAGGGCAGACGAATACAAAGAGGGGGTTCTTGYCTTGTGGGGACGACACGAGTCACAGGATCTCCAAGGGGATGCCAGACTGCAAGCGTTTGTTGTGGTCCAAGCCACTGCTTAATTCCTCCAGTGACGCAAACTTGTGTCAGTCCTTTTCAGTGGTTGAGCGCGTGCGAAGTGAGATGCTAACCTCCCCGGCATTTCTCCGCTTGTACGTGCGCACGTGTTTGCGCAAACCCAGAAATGACAGGCTTGATTCAAAGACGACTGGGTGGGGTGGTTTGGTCTGTGGGCTGCCGGAGGTCTGAACCAGGCGCTGACGGGCTGGAAATCTCTGGATGAAGATCTGGAAGGAGCGTGGGGTGGGTAGCACCTCACGTCGCAGAGACGAGCAGAGGCTGGATCTTAAATTTCTCAAGCTGCAAGCAAAAGCTTCCTGGCAAGAGCCAAACATTTGCCATAGACGTCTGTAACAGATGTGGGACAGAAATAGCATGCTCTTAACTAGCCTATGATAATAATCATAGCCTTGGAGATAAATACCCTCCTGCCAGTGGTTTCCAATGCAATCATTTACAATCTGGTCAAAGCAGAGATGAGTTTTCATGATTGCGTGACATTGAATTTGCCTCCTACCCTGCAAGGAGGAAAGCAAACTCTTCATACTGAATGGTGCCTACAGCTTTAGACCTTATAAGCTATCTGCTTGTTTGTTAAGAAGAGTTATTTAATCCTCGATACCTCATCAGCCTCTTTGCCATTTAATAACAACACTCCTCTCTGATGTCTGGGTTTGATGTAGTTTGTCGTACGTTTTTGAGGGGTGAAGCCAGGGCAAGACTATGTGTGAGAGCAGCAGCGTAATGGTCGTTGTTGTTGACTTGCACCGCCTCACTGAATGTTAATAGTTGAAAATGCACCTGCATTGCACTTGCAAAAGGATTTATTGTTTCCAGAATATTCTGTAGAACTTCCTATTTTACAGATGATACTAACCCATCCCCTGCTGTCCCTGACATTGTTGGCTCCTTGGAAGTATCCCCCTGTTCCTGTAAATAAAAGCAATTCCCACTGATTTGACTGATGCAGGAGTAAGAACCTGTACAGGAAACTTATCTGTTTTGGAATGAAAAAGTCCTTTTTCTTTGTGGAAATAAAAAATTCAGTACATGTAAATTTTTCCAAAGAAAATTGATTTATTTTATAATTTTTTTGCTACCTATCTTTCCATGTAATGGAAACTTGCCCAATGCTTTTCTGGTTTATGATGAAGATTTCTGGATGCTACAGCAGTAATGAGATTTCCTTGGGTTTATTCCGTTTTATACAGGCAAATGCACACAAACTGAAGTTCTGACGACATCCTCAGCGAGACATGGAATGACTTCAAAAGCCTGTACCTAAGCTAGAATATTTGGCTGAGATATTTGGCCCTTCCACCTACAGCTGTGAGGCTCCTGTGCAGAAGGACTGCATGATGCTGAAGTGGATGTGGCTGTGGCCCAAATAGCTTTTCCAATAGGAACCTTTGCTCTTATATTTAGGAGAGAATGTTTCTGCAGAGCCAAAGCACCATGTGCTATGATTTGCCCTGATGTGAGTTGGAAAATATGAGTAAAATTACTGTAAACGTTTTCTTGCCTGATAGATTTCCCTCCCACCACTGTACAATATTGTCTTTTTATTTCTTTAAGTGTCAGATCTGATGCTTGAAATAAATGATTTTTTTTTTTGTCTGATTCCCAGAGGGTATAAAAAAATAGATTCTCTGCTATTATAAAGTAATTAAATTACAGATCAGACTGGAGTGTTACTACAGGTGCAGAAAGCTTTTCTCTGCCTTCCTAACTTTGCCAGTCTTATTACCTGGGATGACAAATTTCCTACAATTGACCTAACAGCTTTCCAGCAGCTAAGTATACGGCCAGTCATTCTTCTTAGAGAAAATCAGCCAATCCTTTTTTAACATGGAATTAATGAAATGATGAAAATTTACATCAGCAAAGGATTTATCGCAGTATTTTACACACAGCCTTACTACTGAATTAAAGACATTGAATGGTTCCATAAATACCAAGCATTGTTGATAATCCAAGATTTGAAGTCTTAATTCTGCCACTTTACCGTTAAACTGGTAGAGAACAAACATAAAAGGGAGAAATTTTTTCCCCTTTAGTTAAAAATATGCTTATTTTGTTGCTCCAGTAAAAAGAAATGGTTACTTGAGCAAAAATTGTGATCATACTGATTGGTGATTTACAAAATCTAGTTTTTTTAGGCAGAAGGTTTTCACTGTATGCAATGAAAGGATATGCTGGTATCCCTAAATCTTTCTTCTTTTATCTTTGCATCTGCTATACAGAGGAGTCAAGTGTCAAATACCAATTTACATAGGGACAAATGGGCCAATGAGTCCTCCTCTTGTCTTCTTCACTGACCCTGAAGTCTTTATTTCACTTTAATGAGTGGAAGATGGAAGTAGTTCATATGGCCTGACACTTGGCTGATCATCTGTAGCTTAAATGAGACCTTGAAGAACATGAGTCTCCAGAATGAAAGAATCTGTGTGGTCATTGTGAACCTACTCAGGAAAACTTGACAGTCCCAGAAATAGCATTCATAAAATATATACTCAGCAATTATTCATTTTTTCAATTGGATGGGTGCACACTATTCCCAATCCTTTCCTAGTGTGTTTAAAAAAAAACACCCCTGGGTTTGTGCTCTTACCATTGGATGCAGGCAGTGTCTGTGTAAAGTGATCATTGGAAGAGAGTGAGAGCTCACAGGCCGGCAGTGAGATAAAGACCAGGTGCTACCTGGGCTCTAATTAAGCCAGATCAGGAGACAGTGAGGAGACAGCTTCTGCACTAATAAAGAAAGCCAAGTCCCAAATGTCATGACTAAACTCTTTCGACTTGTCTTCTGCCAAGCAGAGAGGGCATATCCAAACAGTCCTGAGAAAATACTGTTCCCTGAACCATGCCCAAATATTGCCCGGGGGGAAGATGGTTGGCACAGGTCAAACCATGTAAGGGAGCCCACCAGCACTCCCGTGGTGAGCGCAGTCATGGTTCAGTGCTCAAGCCTCTGCCCTGAACAGGGTTCATTTGCCAATATGCTTGTAAGGTTGCTAACCATGAATACTGATTTTGAGCAGAAGGCAGGACTGTTGGGCATTGCAGTCATTCAGAATTGGTGCATATGTTCAAGGGCTTGCTTAAAAATATACTTAGATTTTATGACATGCATTTCTGTGTCCCTGGGAAGTCTTCATTCGAGGTCCAGATATGGACTATTTCTTGGTTCCAGAATGATACTGATATGATGCCCAAACATGCTATACCAAAAAAGACCAAGTCTTTAATATTCAGAACAACTAAAGGATTTGAGCTTTTTCTTCTTGTTTTGGGTTTGTGTTTTAAAAGACAGAGGGACTGAGAATTAGAAGACTGAGAACTGATGGCCTCTGTCTTGGTGTAAAATCAGCCCATTCACCTCTGCATCAGACTCTTCATCTCTGAAACAGACACAAAAGCTGCCTCTACTTCAACAGGTAACTGGAAGGGATATGGGGGTGAAACTGCTTATTGCAGGCTCCTTCCCAAACCCCCATCCTGGCTCCTGAATTTGTAGACCTACTCTCTGTTGGCAAGTCACTATTCATTGTGATTTCATAGGAAAACAGGAGATGGGATAGCTTTTTCATGTGTTTTTTATCTTCCCAACTACCCAGGAGCAAACAAAAGTAGGACCTACATATATATTCAAAAGGGCTGCTGTTAACTTCCCTTGGAGAAACATGCGCGACACTGGGCTTTTGCTATGTGCATGTGCAAATCCCCCACAGTAAACTGTAGAAATGGTAGATTTGGGACAAGAACAAGCAGATTTCTAATAAAAGTGAGTGTTGACTGCCAGGTACAGCCCAAAGCCGCATCCTTTTGGTGCTCCTCTGTTCTCTTAGCACCTAGATCTGACCTTGATCTGAACTTAGCATAACTTTCCTGTCCTAAGAATTGCCTTTCTGGGCCCCTGATGTCAGCACAAGATATTTCCGTAGCACAGTGATAGCTACATGCAATTTTGTAATCTTTCCAAGCCAACAGGGTCATTCACCTTGTGTTGTTAATGACTGTTATACTCTTAAAAACAAAAAAAGTGTGCTGCAGACAAACTCTGAATGGAACAATCCACCACATCTGCTGCTGGCCCCCTGCAGACTGGCTGTTCAGTGTAAACAGGGCTTATATGAAGAGGATCTCAAGACTGCTTGTTGCTAGTAGTGGATTAAGGCCTTGGAAGGAGTCTTTGTGGGCACATTGTCAAGAGAAGCCTGCAATGGATTTATTGAGCTCATTCATGCTGTCACAAAACAGTAATGCTGAATGTTGATCTCTTGAGACGGGGACACAAGGAGCAAAGAAGCACCATTTTGGGGTTTTGCAAAGGAGAGGTGTGAGCACGGATTCGTCCYTTTGCAGGACACGCATACTTGCATGACCTGGTGCTGCAGGGGAGTCCCTACGTGTCCCAGGGAGGAGAGGCTGTGGCCGCCGGAGCAATGTGCTTGGAGTAACAGGCTTTGGTGTGCTCTGAATCTAGTAGGATTGCTGGGGGAGCAGGCTAGAGAGCTTTGCCTCGGCCTTGTGGCCAGCCTGGCTTGTACCTTGAGATCAGTGGTGTGCTGGGCGTAGCTGCAGTTCTGTGTTCATGTTTTACTGTTGGTTTTATGTCTGTGGGCTTGAGGGGGGACACGCACAAGGTTTTTGATTCTGGATCTAACACTGGTATGCAGACACCTAACTGGTAAGGCGGTGTGCCCAGTCATTTGCCAGCAGTCGTATTATCAAGCTTTCTCCAGAGAAGGTTCAAGGTTCAGACCCTTGGATTCAGGGACTCAGGGGTTCACAGACCAAATCCCAGATTGCAGGTCATCCTCCACAGTGAAACAGCTGCAGTTGTATGGACTCTCTTTTGAAGGCTGTCTTATTCTTTCCAAATGCTGCTGTTCCTTACTTTTAATTCTGTGCTGTCATGAAGTAACTCAGAACTAAGTATGCTATTTGTTTTCCTTTACCTTGAATTCTCCAGCTTCCTCGGCCATGCCTCAGCCTTGTTTGGCTCACGTGGGTCTCCTCAGTCCTTGGTGGTGGTAATGCTCGGTGGTGTGGTGTGGTGGTTTCTATTGGTGGTGGTCATGCTCTGAGGCAGGTGTGGTGAAGGGCACTGGCGTTAATTCACACAACCACCACTTGGAGTACGGTGTGTCCTTTGAAACACACTCACTTTGCAATGGCATCCACAGAAAACACCCACTTGCTCTCTCTCCATATCACTAAGAAACTAGAAGCTCCTCCTTTGCAAAGATGAGAAACTCCTTCTGGCACCTGAGAGATCAAAATGAACAAGGTGAGGTTTGTTGGATCAGATGGGGACRAGTGCCTTCTTGATTGCCATCAAGAAAGCCTAGGAGGACCTGGCAAGAAACTCCCCTCCTCTCTTGTTTCTCAGTGGAGGAAAGACAGACATGAGCAAGTGCCTGGATCCGGAGCCCAGCTTAGGCCAAATCAGGACAAGGGCTGAGCTCAGATCTAAATTGTTCTCACTTGGGTTTGGCTGCCAATGGTGCATATCTCCCAAGATCTGATGGTTGCATGAGACTTCTGCAATCTTGGCTGGAGATCTAGTGGAGATTGTTCAGCTTCATGCGGGTGAAACAGGCCCTTTTCTGAAGTGAGAGTATAGAAAGCATTTTCTGGAAGTGTAGACACAGGTTTGGAGGAGTAAGGCAAGAGAACATTTTAATTCAGGGACCAGTATGGAGTAGTAACAAGTGGTGCAAACAGACCAACACAAAGCTTAGGCTGGAAATGAAAATGTTTGTTTCTGTCAGAAAAAGCTGTTCTAGAAGAAGATTCCTAGAGGAACAATGAGCTCATGGGCAGATTTTCCCAGGGGAGGCTGTGGCTCCCCTGCTATTACTGTCTTCGGCAGTTTTTTAAGCAAAAGCCTTTGTAAAAGCAATATCCCAGTGGGGACAGCTGTGACACCAGTGGATGGTTACCATGACCCAGCGGAGACACAGTCATGCTGGGACAGAGTCTAGGCAATTAGGTAGGACCATGCAAATGTGAGGTGTCCTCCAGCAAAGTCACCAGCAGTAACATAATAAATGAGGTAGTGTTTTGTGAAGGGAGAGCGTTGGCTGTCTGTGTCCATTTGCTCTATGCTGGGGGAGAGGCCTGTGCACAAACCCAGATGTCCCAAGTGCACTGCTGGGCTAAATTGTGTTGTAGTCCAAGACCTACACACTTTGCTGAGTTTTGTCCCTCGGAGGTATCCTTTTTTTTCTCATCCTGGCTTCATTTTCCTTTGGATTATTGGCCTTTACCTTAATCCAGTACTGCGTGATGGTACATAGCTCTCACCTTAGTTCTAGAAATGGGTCAGAAATAAACAAAAGCTGTTGACACTTCTGTTAACATGGTAAAGCTCTGACGACTGTGGGGATTTGGGACAATGAGATTGGGGCAGGTTGGGTTCATTTCATGCTGTAGGTACCAGTGACATGTAAACTCCCTCTCTAAAATACACTCGCCTGTTTGGTTTTACATTTCTTCAACATCATTTCAGGTTAGCTATGATTGCATGTACCTGGTGGATATAGTTTCCCCAGCTGTCTGCCTTGGTTAATCTGCTTGCTAAATGCATTTGCCTGGCATCTTTGCAGCGCTTTCATGTCAAGTTCTCCAAAATTCTCACACGGTGCAATCGCTGAAAAGACTGTTCATGAGGTTGGGATCTCAAGGACTTTCATGTGAAGAGATTTCCTGGCTCTATGACTAACTGTGCTTTTTTTTTTTTTCTTTTTTTGCCAGGTTGGTGCAGTCCTATGATGTGATCAAGTGATTGAAATGTGCRAGTCTTGAACTGTGTTTGAATGCTGTAGGGTGTGCTGGGAAACTCAGGGCATAGAGATGTAGAGATACAGTTTCTTTTCACCCCGATTTGTCTTGATGCCCAAATTAAATAGGCAATGCTCATCCAGAAAAAGGGAAGGGAATAGAAAAGGGGGAAAATGCGGAAAGGAAAGGAGAAAGGAAAGGGGAAAGGAGAGGAGGGGAGGAAAGGAAAGAGGAAAGGAAAAATGTTTAAAAAAGATGGGATGGTTTTCACTGAAAACAGAAATTTGTCTGACTTCTTATTTACTGTCTGAACATACCAGTAGCTTTGCTAATCTCATCCTGATACTTTTATAGTGTATACTACTAAAGTGCATGCATTTGATTTTAAAAGGAATATYACTTACTATGTAAAAATTAACCTTACCTTAAGGTTAGTTTTCTAAGTTTGCCATTTTATGCCTGTGCATATCARGAGAGATGGGAGCACATATCTCCCAGTACATCGGCACCAGGCTCATCTCTGCGTGGGTGCTGTTACTGCGGAGCTGAAGTCCAGCCTCCGGTTTAACCCCAGGGAGTCCTCTAAAGAGACTCCTGCCCTTTTATATCCAGGTAGGGTGATATCTGCTGCCAATCTGGGACACACGGAAACCTACTGAGAAAGTCCTTTCTGTGGGAGTTAATGTTTGTTGTTATTTTTATATTGGGGTGGTGCTGTGACAAGATGCTGCTGGGTACCGAGGGAAGGGAGGATGATGTGGGAATGCACCCGTTTGCAGCGTTAAGTAACTTGGAGTATTAGGGGGGGGCCTGGTCTTGACTGTGCAGGGTCCCATGCAAGTTCCCGTCTCAGTTTCTCCTTGTTCCTCAAATAACAACAATCATTCTGCCTACAAACGCATGGGATTAGAGGTGAGTATTTAACAGCATTAATTCATGGTCTTTGTGAGAGCTCCTTCCTTCTTCGCCCCACCCCAGAGCGGTAAAACCTTCTCTCTGCCAAAATATAATAAATTGCAGGTCTGGCCCCTAACGATTCCTTGTCCGGGAAGCTAGGGAAGTGGGCGATTTATCTCCCAATGATTAAACCTGCAGACAAAAAAGGGCGAATTGCCTGAACTAAATTACTGCCCATGCATTATTCAGCTGGCTGTGGGGAGCTCTGGGCAGGGAGGGGGGGACAGGCGGAGGCCAGCAATCACCATGGCCCTCGGGTGGGGTCCCGCAGGGTGTGCACCCCACGCCGGTCCCCATCTCCATCCCATCCCCCCGGGGGAGTCGTGGGGCTGTAGATGGCAGCAAAGGCTGCGGATGGGAAGGCGCAGTCGGGGSTGGTTTCATCAGCTCCCGGCGGAGTTTTCAAGGCAGTGGGAAGAGGAAGGGTGTTCACCCCACTGTTGGGGCCAAGAAGAAGACATTGGAGAGGATCTGCCCTCTARACAGGAGGGAGGTGACAGGAGGGGAGAGGAAAGCACTCTGCATTTGTGTGTGTTTAACCCTATGTTTGACTGGAAAGCCCACTGCCCTGTCCRGATTATCCAAATCCCAGCTGTGCTTTTGCTGCTGTCGGCCCCTCTGTTGGTCCATATACGAGKCTGGTGCTGCACGGAGCGACCCGGAGGTCTTTGCCTCCTCCCCAGGTGTGCAGGGACCTGTCCACTGCCCAGGGACAGGGACAGGAAGGGACAGTGGAGGAGATGCAGCAAATCATCTCTCCTGCTGCTCTGTTTTGATGGTTGCTAAACAATTTTTTTCCCCAGCTTCGATTATAGTGCCCAATAGGATACGCAGATGTTAAGCTTTTGGTTTTGGATGCAAGTTATGGGTTCTCCCCTGATCTGCATCTGCGGTGCCTCAGCCTCTGTGGCTGTCTGACCCTTGTCTCCTCGGTCGGACAAAGAGTCAATGGGTGAGACACGGTGCTCTGGGGTGAACTCCCTGATATTTGCTCCTAGAAATGATGGGGATCCTAATTGAGCTGGGGCTAATGATCAGTGTATCACATCTGGTACATGAGGCTGCACAAGACTTTAGGGAGCATCGCTAATGTCCAACCTGGTTTAGGGGTGAGGTCCGCTGGCCCTCCTGACTGATGGGGCAGCTTTGGTGCATTAACCCCATACCACCCTTTTCCCTGCAGAGTAACCAAGCTGGGAGCCATCTTATCCTTTAAACTCACAGGGYTGAGAGGTGCAGGTACAGGGGAATATACCCAGATAAATGCTCTTCAGTGAGATCAGATGTTGGCCTTTCATCTTGACGCTGACCWTGGTGTCCTTGGCACTGCTGCTGGAGCGCGAGGGAATTTACCCACTTGGCTGCTCCTTTCCTAACTCTTCCCTGAGCTCTCGGTTGCAATGCCCTAGAAAACTGATCAGGGGTCAGCAAGTGTATTTGATAACATGAAAAACTGTATTTTCCTCTTGGACAATCCAATGAGAGATCCACATTCAGTCTTCAGCAAAATAACCTTAAATCTTTTCCTTTAGGCTCCTTCTAGCTTTGCGTGATGTAAGACTASGGCAGGGGTGTGCACAACTGCTAAAGAGTGAGTGCTGCAGTGCTGTTCTCTGAAATAACATCACCTGGCAGGCTAAAAATCTGAGTGCAAGCCACTGTTATACTGTGCCAACTGGCTATTTTGAGTCTGAGAAATAGGCAATACCTCTAGGGTGTTAAAAGTTCAGGAATTCTCTTTATTTTGATTGCACGTACATAATAGAGAAACCAGCACCCTTTGCTCCAGCAAGACTTAAGCAAGTGTTGAAAAGTAGCAGGGTCCTGGCTAATGTCTCTCCACAGTGAAATGCATCTTCTACTTTCTGGTCTCAAAGTATGGGAAAAGGTTTTGGCCAGTGATCAGGATCAGGAAGAGTTCTTCATCCCAGAGCAGTGAGGAAAACCGCCTGGCTGTGGGTGAACGTGCAACGACGGTGCTGTAGGAAGCAGGTCGGCGTCTCTGTGCCAGGGATGAATGGCAATCCCAAATGGCTGCTCCAGTGCAATGTGTAGCCTCATCCGCCTCATCCCCTGTGAGTCAGACCTGCCTCATACCCCAGTGACTTCTTTCCCTTGGGCAGCCCTCATGTGGCATATTGTGTCACTGAGGTTCACACAGTTACAAAACCCAGCCTAGCTGAAAATGGGCAAGAAGCACTTTGGGGTCTGTCATTACAGCTCTCCTATAACAGCTTGGGAACTTGCATGACAGGGTCTGGTGTTGGTCTCACTTACATCAGTACCTGTCCAGACTTACTGGAATTGGTTGAACTGAAGGTCATGTGAAGGCTGGTGAAACTGGGTGGATGCAATTGTAATGTGAGAACAAAAAGAAATGGTATTGCGCCCATCAGCTCTGGTCCATGAATAACAGAGATTCCTGGTTTGCAGGATGTGGGGCAATTGTTTAATTATCTCAGTGTTTGCTGGGATTACTTTTCTTTTATTTCACTTCTTTTAAAGCAGCATGTTTAAAAGCAGGGTTGCAGGAGATGGGGTGAGTCCGTGGAGCCCTTATGCCCCCTCTTGGGGTACGGACCTCCACCAACAGTGACCCCCAAGAGCCATTCCTCGGGGAGATCACCCTTCCCATCTCCATGGCCGAAAGGCGCCATGGGATTTGTGTGCTTCTACTCAAAGGGCCTTTGAAGGAGACAGCGAGCGCTAAGGGAGAGCTAACAAACGATCCCTCCTGCTCCTCCTTGCCCTCCTGGCAGCCTGGGGGCCGCGTGCCTTTAATTAATCAGTCGGCTCACGCAGCGACGCTGACACAAATGGCACCTGCTGTTGTCCTCTCCCACGTAAGTGCCGGTGATAAATGGCATGGGGTGTGCTGGCCAGTGATTCCAGCTGGCCGAGTGGAGATGGATGCTTGTGTCCCTCTCTGTGACGGAGGAGTTAATCATAATGAAGAGTGAGCATGTAGGGCAAGCAGCTCCAGCCTGCTCTTCCACGGAAGGTGCTGTGGGCCAGCACGCAGAGATCCTTTGCCAGTGGTTTAGAATGGCACAGAAGGGACCCTGTTCTCCCTTGTGTGCCAGCAATTGGGTTTGACGCAGGTTAGTCACATTTTAGAGGATATTTTAGGTACCTGTATGGGAGGCTGGTAGCTGCTGCTCATCCTTAGCCCTTCCCCGATGCAATGTACTATGAGTTTCTCTCCCCCAGCAGAAATGTCCCGTCTGGTGCCACCAGGAGTGCAGCTCTGCTCCAGCCTGTGGGAGGTGGAGACACTGCTTCTGCCATGCCCGTGTCTGCCTGGCAGGGCTTCAAGATGGGTCTAGGTTCCCCAGAAGAAATGGGCAGTAGGTATATCTTCACATCCTGCTCACCAAGAGGGTTTTTCATGGTCCTTTTGGTACATCCAGACGGAAAAGTCTGGGTTTTCCAAGTATCCTGAATCTCCCATTGCTCCTCTCCCCACCAGCACTGTCTCACTGTGAAATCCYAAAGCCCCGTCCACCATGCATATACCTTCTAGGACAGGAGATCCTATGAACAGTAGTGTGACCCACCACAGAGCATGTTGTGAAGTGATGCAGCAAGGACTGTCTCCGTGCCTGGTGTATCAGAAAAAGAGGCAATGCCATCAGAGGGCTACGTAATCCTCCCTGCGTCTAGCCAAGGAGACATGCAGAAGGTCTGTGTCAAGCATCTGCATGGCTCTCAGTGAAATCTTTTCCCACCACCTGAACTCAGCCACCACTCTCATTGGCAGTGACTAGTGACAATAAAAATGTTTTGAAAGGAGCCAGGACAGAGGGCACTTATGCATGTGCCCAACTCCCCTTTTGCAGAAGTATTTCACAGGTATCAAAGATGCTCAGGTAATGGGGTATCTGGTGGTGGAAGTGACATGGGGGCTGGAGGAAGAGTGTAGTGATGGGGCCAAGAGCGGGTCCAGTTTTTCAAGGCTGAGCTCTGTGGGATTTGCCCTGGGACTGGATAGGGAATGTGAAGTCTGCAGCACAAAGCTTCACTCTCTGGTGCTCAGACTGGCTGCACACGTCTCTGGAGTTTCTCTCAGGCCTGGCCTACCAGATCGAAAGGTCATGAATGGCTTCCACCGAGGGATTCATTGGAGCCTTCTCCAGCAGCCAAGGAGAGAGCTTTTAGTGTCTGCAGTGTTTTCTTGACTATGCTACGTGACTAAAAAATTGATACTTGTATTGTTATTGACTTCTCCGGGATCATTTCAGCAACCCCTATTAAGGATCTCATTCTTGAAGTAATTCTGTAGTTATTAAGAGTAATCTTTATAAATGATGCTATGCTTCTGCATAATCTCATCCAATTAATCTTACTGTATCAGCTAAGATTTTTTTTTTCCGTGGTGGAATTGGTGCAGAGTTCTTTGTTGTTTTACTAAAGGAACACCCCGAAAAGCCTTCCAAGCACCAACTTTTTTCAGTCTGTGCTGAGCAGTGTGATTTAAGACTGAAAATACATGTTTCTATCTGAAGTTTTTCACAGTGCAATTTGAATATGAAGAAATGTCCAGTCTTTTCTCCTCTGACAGCTCATTGTACAGGTCTGTGTGTCAGTGCACCATATGGGGACATTATCCAGACTGGGGTCACCAGGGCGACCTTTACTCATCGCTCTGCCACTGAGCTGGACATGTGGGGAACCGGAGATGCCGTCCGCATGTCAAATGAGATCCTGCTCTTCCCTCTTCTCTGCTTCGGGACCCATTGATCACTGTCAGTGAGTGTCTACTGGGTCTCCCCTGAAATAAAGCCTTTTTCTGTTGCCTGCTGTCCAGATGCCATCAAGGGCTGAAAACTACTTTTGACTTCAGAGATATTTGGATCTTTTTCTTTGAAAATAAAATAAAATACATTATTAACTCTGCTTCAAATTCCCTGAAGAATTAGAAGTAATATCAGTAAAAAAGGTGGAGTTGACTCAAGAACAACTTGCGCTGCTCTAGGCACACAGGACAGGTTTTGATTTGCAATGCAGTTGCTGTTAGAAAGCAGAGAACCGTGTGGTCTGCAGGCGGTGTGTTATTCCACATCCATGAACCAGCTTGGTTCTCYTGCCTTCTTCTCAGACTCCAGCTTCTGGCTGCTGTCCAAGATGGGGCACAAGATCTTGCACTTGATTAAATGTTCCACATCTCCCCATTCATGTGAAACAGAGAAAGCACTTTCTTTCCTCTTATTGCTCCAGGCTAGAAGTTGTTGAAACTCAAAGTGCTGGGTGTGGGCTGCCCAGAGTTTTACTGTTAACCTTCTTTGTGCCAATGAGAGCTGAAGGAAAGTTTGAGATATGTGAGGACGTACACTCCAGGGCATTCCAGAGCTTTGTTACAATGACCCCAAATCATTCAGGTTTCTGTTCTCTCTTGCAACACTGGACTGCTGGTCCTCCTGGAGCACTGCTCCTGGTTGATGCTGGTGTCCATGAGTGCAGACATGACTCTGCCATCCACAGGTGACTCCTGAGCAAGCTAACACAAGGGGTTAGAATGGGACGATATCTCTCATTTCCAGACTGCACCAACCCCTTCCAGTTAGCAGTCAAATTTTCCCTTGGAAAGTAGAAATGGAAAGCGGAATGAGACGGTGGGGCTTGCTCACTTTTCAGTGGTCACACACATTTTCATCCTAGGGTAAACCAGTCCTTTGGAGCTACATTAGCAGCATTGCTTGTGTTTTCAGCAGAGACTTTGGTGTGACTTGACTGTGGAAACTGAACTCCTCCTTCAACCACTGCGGTGTGTCTGGGGGCAGGAATTAAATGACCACTGATGCGGTTTTGTTGCACCAATTTTGTGGATAATCAACACTCTCCATAAGCTACATGGGGGAAAGTTAAAGGCACATTTGAGCCTTAAATAGCTGAGCTTTCTTCATTTTCTAGAGAGACCTCAAAACACTTAGGATTAACGTAGCACATGACTGTAGAATTTCCCAGAGTATTCCCTGTACCTTCAGTTTCCACAAAGCACATTCTGGTCTTTTCGCTTTGGACCACTTCCAAAGTATGAGCCCACTGTAAAGACCCTTTGTAAATCAACCCTTAAGCCCACGGAAAGATAATTTAGTACTATGGCACGCTAACCATTTTCTTCAGGCACTGCCACCAGAGCCTACTTAATGAGCTGATGGAAAATTCTCCCCAGGAGAAGGAAAAAGTTTGGAGAGTTGAAATAACTTGAGCAGATTCTTCCCTTGGTCAATACGGCCATGAGTCACAGTGAGGGGAGAGGCAGTGCCAAGACTTCCTTTCACCCAGTGCTTCCTGACTGCTCAGGTGTCTCCTCTCCTGCAGGCTTCTTCTTGTTCCTTCCAGGGATGTGATGGATGCTTTGGAGATCAGAAAAAATCGAGAACTGGCACAGTGCTGCCTTTGCTGTCACCTCCTGAGCTGTGCATGGCATGGGAGTGAAACGTGAGTGCAGAAACATTACTGGTTTAAATTGGGAACACTTACAGAGCCCTGGATTTCGCCTCCTTGTGTAAATCCTTGTGGCTATAAGTCCCAAGCAACAAACTATCTGTGTTCGTCTTTAAGGACTCTCGGGTTTTGTATTCTTCCACGTTTTCTATTTGAGACACTTAGACTTGATTTCCCTGGAAGTGTTCAAGGTCAGGTTGGATGGGACTTTGAGGATTCTGATCTAGTGAAAGATGTCGCTGGCCCTGGCAGGGGAGTTGGACAAGATGACCCTTAAATGTCCCTTCCAACCCAAATCTTTTTGTGATTCTGTGATTTTCAGTGGGTCTAAGCATCCACAGGTTCTGTTACTGCCTAGCCATGTACTTTTATCCAAATCCCTCTTTGCAACATGTTCTCCCCGATTTCAAACGTTGGTAGAACTGTCATTTGGATCTGCATATACAAAACTACTATAAATATGCAGCCACTCCCTTGCTTTCTCCCCAGTATCTTTACTTTATTATGTTTCCCAGACGCACACATTTTAAAATCCCATGTCACGTTACTATCAGACACAGGGGGAAGTGCAGACTGCTGCATTAAATCACATAGCAGCAATGAGCCCAGGCAATACTCAGTGGTGCATGGATGTGCCAATTAAGAATGCATCCTACTTGCACAGTCTGGATGCTTTTCTCCTTCAGAGGGGTCTGATTGTTTGCTTGCAATTATTTGGTAAGTCTAATGAGGCTGAAAAGAGGTCAGATCACCTGTAAATGTCTTAGAAGTGTGGAAGCAGATGTGAATCTATGCCTGTAAAATTTAATGTTCCGAAGACTTCAAAGTAAAAGAAAACAATTTCCCTGGAGTCCTGACTCTGCAGACTGAATATAAAAATAGTTGTCTCCTAGTCTGCATAACCTTCAGGACTCTGGAAAGAAACTGCCTGCCAGAATCAAAGACTTGTTGCGTTCAGTCTGTCACTTGTCAAATCCAATGCTGTCATTTCAGAATAAATACTAATATGCTGACATTTCTGTTCATCRTGCCCTGGCTGTAGACATCACTGCTGGAAAAAAAACACAAGGCTAATGATATTTTACTTTGGCTGCAGGTGGTTTCTACTGAAATTAGTGGCTAAGCTTCCATTGATTTTCCTAGAAGAAGGACCAGGACTCTTGCATGTGTTCATAAATCACAGCAAAATGTACTTTATGCAAGACTGAGGTTACAAAGATTGTGGCTTCCTATGCTCTGTCCTGGGAAACCTTCCTATCCTGGAGAGATAAGGGGACATATATGAACCTTAACCCTTCTTTGAATCAGGCCTTCTTTCACCTTGGGAAAGCTGTGATGACCTGAGCTGGAGAATAAGCATAAGTTAAGTTGAGTTTGCCCCTTTAAAGGTTAAAAAGGACTTGCCTTTTTAATGTTGCCTCTTGTTATTACATTATAACTAATTATTTATAGCATTGTTATTCCTTTGTGAGTTTGTTTTAGGCATGGAATAAACATGTAAGTTATTGACCCTCCAAAAACCTTAGCTCCGAGACAGACAAGTGAATAAGCAGACAATATTAGCAACTCTAGTTTACAAAGAGACATCTAAGCACAAACTTAGCAAGACCTCAGGTTGACATATGTATAACATGAAGCATGCATATAGTCTCTGGGGCTAATCACCAGTGCCAGAGATATGTTTTTCCCCAAAGATTCCTGAAAAGATTTTGCACTAACTTCCCTTAAAATCAATAAACTCTAACTATGGACCACTTGAAGATCTGGCTGGGTAACCAAATTTTTTTAAATGCCTTTGAATTTTGGCCTAAAGTGTCTTTCGTAATGTCATGTTGGATATTTCTGGTGGGACTGGCACAGGAACCCAAATTCCTGCAGTCTCATTCCAGTACCTTACAACTTCCCATCCTCCCCTTACTTTCCACAGGTATGAAATAGGGACATTTGTACCCATTCAGTGTCATTCTTGAAGCTTTGTAGCACTATGTTGCACAATGCTTGCAAAGTGCCTGGAAGATTTCTAGTTGAAAAAGCATGGTATTGGAACTAACACCTTTTTTCTTTCTTCCGCTTTCTTTTTTTGTAAAGAGTTATAAATCTAYTTGCCAAAGTTACATCCTTCTGTGGCTTGATCGTTGGTCAGTTCCACATCAGTGTGTTCATTATATAATATGCTGATGTGGAAATTGCCGGAAATTATTGCTTCCTATTACATAACTGTTGCTGCATATCTGATGTGTTTTCTGATGCTYAAGGGAACAGAAAGAGCGGTGGCTCTAATTGCTGTTACACTTTTTGCAGACCCTTGACTGTAGATTGTCATTAGCTTTTAACAGTTGCACAACATAATTTTCTTGGGATGTGCCAGGTTTTTCTTGAAATAACTTTACGTTTACAGGTTTCTTTACTGCCCCTATAAAATCAAAGCTGGTATTTGTGTTTTTGCGTAGGTACACTAGAAGTTGTGGAGAGCTAAGATCCCTGCGTTGCACAGGGATCTCAGGCAATGGGATCAAGCAGCTTAAATTAAGCGTACATAAGGCTCAAACATGCAATGGAGACATGGCAATTGAACTCACTGAAGCACAGGAGCTGAGCTGCTCTAGCCCTCCACAACCCTCAGAGCACATGCTCTTGACCTGATGATGATGTCAAGTCTCTTATCTTAAACTTTGATAAAGAACATTAAAGTTACATTATATTTCCACATATCTGGAGATAAGCAATCATATGGACAGTCTCCACAATTCAGCTGGTCACTGATAACTAATGAAGCCACTGTTTCTCAGCTGTGGGCACCAAGCCCTTGGTGATATTAATACCAGATAGGGCTACTGGCTTCTGTGAAGTGGTATAACGTTAAGGATGTCACAGTGGCAGCACATGTTCTCGCTTTTAATATACTGCAGAATGATTATACAGCAGCATCAGACTAAACTGTGCCGGTGGGAAGTATGATAGTTTCACGTTTCAACAAACTGAAATCAGAGTTGCATGGGTAGATTTGAGTCAACTTTGAAGTTGTCAACCTATGGTGTAAGTAATGAACCCAACCAGAGTCTATGCAATTAACTCTTGTGGCACAGGTTATAGCACATCATCCAGCAAACACTTCATCAGTCAAATGTGCCATCCAACTGGTGCATATCATTTTGGGAAGACAGTCAGCACTGATTTAAAATTTTCAGAGGCAAATAATATGCTCCATCTGAAGAAATATAACATGTAAATGTCCAGTAACAAGCAAGAAAAATAATTTTGCTGATTAGGAACTGTCAAGTGCTCTTGGGATGTGTTGAATATTAATGAATGAGCCTAGTCAAAATTCAAGACCCTTTGTAGTAGGTGTTTTACAAACTGTATAGGTAGAACAAAGATTGTCTGGCCTAAATGAATTAATATGGGTAAGGCAAGACACCGATGTTGACTTCTACTTGGGCTTGTGGCCTATTGCCTTGCCTGGCCCTGACTGACAGTTGAAATGATGCAGCTGGGCTTCTACTGCCCATGTGTTTTGGAGTTCATCAAGTTTGCGCAGCAAATCATACATATTTCATCTGAGACCTGCATGCATGCCTACATGCACAGTGCTTAGGGCTTTGAGATCCTTCAAGTGACTCTGCTGGATGGTATGAGTTGATATAGCAGGTAGACAGCAAGGGGAGCACAAGATCCGGGATGGGCCAGGACATCAGATTTCAACACCCCCTTTACCACACTGCTATCAAATTTCCTATTGAGAATTATACACCTGAGATCAACATTAGAAGGTGATTAGGCTATCTGACTGCTGTTGGAAACACCGCTGCGGGTATCAATAACACAAATGACTTTTTAGTGTCTAATATCAAATTCATGTAGACACAAGAGTCACTTTTATTTCCGTCTCTTCTAGTGAGACATAGTTTAAACTGAATCATATTGCAGAATTTGGTGCATCTTTAAAATAAGAATCCACTTTCTGTAGGGCTAATAATCTGTCTCACACAGTAAGATCATGGGATAAATCCAAGTTGGAAGGGACCTCAGGAAGTTTCTTGACCAATCTCCTACTCAAAGAAAGGTCAGCTATGAGATTGGAGCATGTTGCTCAGAGCTTTATCCCGTTGGGTTTTCAAAACCTCCAAGGATGGAGAGAGCACAATCTCTCTGAGAAGCCTGTTCCAATGCTTGGCTGCCCTCATCGTGATCTCTTATTGCCTTTTGAAAAGTGTATTTCAAGGGTGTAATTCTGCTTGCTTTTCTCAAACCAGCCAGTCCAGTCACTGTGCTGGCACTAGTCATCTGAAAAAGGTGGACAGATCCCTCAGATTCTAKGCAAGGGACAGAAGTGTTTGGAGTAACACAAGTAAGCAGGAATATTTGGTGAGCACCTAAAGAGCCCATAGTCAAAGGAAATTAGGGCTCTTAAGAGCAGGATTAAGAAGGTACCTGAGAACATGCTTAAGTGGGTTTTGTTAGAACTAAGTGGCAGCTTTTCTTAATAATTTTTTACAATGTTCATAATTAAAAAAAAAAAAAAGAAGCAGATTTTTTAGGTGTCCTGGAATGTACTTTTGTTTGTTTACCTTCTGTTTTTACAGACATTAGAGGTCTGAGTAAGAGAGAGAGTTGTAGTCAGGGAGGGTTAACATGTGGTTAATGTGCTAGGTCAGGTGGTTACTGTATCAGTAGTCATCTACTAGTGTCTGTGACCAAGGAGCTGGGATCACATCAGTGCCCTGCTAGTGATTTCTGCAATGTCTTTGGGCATGCTTTTTAATTTCTCTTCAGTTCCTCATGCAGAAAGTTATGCTGCTTGCTTTCTCCCCATATTTGCCATGTCTATTTAGAAAGGTTTTCTGGCAGGTAGTATCATCTCTTACAATGCTTGTGTGAGGAAATTAACACAAAGGACCTTGTTCTTGGAGACCTCTATGTCCTACTGTTGTACAAATAATAAAGAGAACAAAAAGTGCTACGCTAGTGCTTAGCTCATGCTGAAAGGATTTTTTTAAAAAAAATATATTTTTTATGTTGGTTTTTTTCCTCTTTTCACACCTGAACTCTGTGTGCTCCAGAGGCTCCCTCTACTCCTATCTGTTTTTTTTCCCCTAAGTGTATCAGGAGGGCCATTGTACAGGAAAATTTTCAGTCACTTTCTCTCTCACAAATCTTTCCTCTGCAGGTGCCTTAGTGAAAGCGAGGGAAACTGCATGGCTGATTTGTTCGGATTTATAGAAATGCTCTACTGGGTCATGGTTCCTCTCAGCTATTTTTCCTGGGCTTTTCCTGGCATATTCTGATTGCTTTTTATGTCAGAGCCAAGAAGCAGAATACTTTTGCTGACTTCTCAAAATGTTGCCAAAATCTCTGTGTAGGAGAAAGTCACAGGTGAGCTGAAAGAGACGGCATTTAGCTGGGAAAGTGCCCACCAAGGCTGACCACAGATCCCCAGGACTTGAGGGCTTAATCCTCCGTGATATGATTTGTGAGCTGCTTTGGGTGGGATGAAAGGAGGAGGACTCCTCACTTCTTGCATTTCTTCCTGGAATATTACAGCAACATTTCCCAGAGTGGCTCCCAATGTTGCAGTGAAAATAAAAACAACAATCCAACAACAAAACCTGTCATCAATTAAGTCTTCATGAGGAGTATTGAAGTAAACCAGCTTCCCCAAACCCCTTGCGAGTGTAAGGAAGACCATCCTCTTAGGAGACCATAGTTAGGGAATCTTATTGAAGTATTGAAGGTTCTTCTTTGTCGTTTTTCCCAGAGTGCCCTGGATTTCTATCAGTGTATTGCTTGAGTAAGTCGTCAATTTTGTGAAACAGGGTCAGAGTACCTCTGTATATACCTGTCTGTTGAAACCCTGAGGACCAGATATGGTGCTGATAATTGTTCAGGTGGGGTTATCTATAGAAATCTTGCCTTGAATAATAATATTTGTTCTTGCAGTGATAATTAGTTAGATAAAGACTGGTTATTTACAGTTCTGAAATAAAAATACTTCCAATGGTAGGCTACGGTTCATCTGTAAGTAATAGGACTCCATATAGAAATTATCAAGCCTGATGGTTACAGTGCTCAAGACTTCATTTAGAACTACCTTGAATTTGTGCCCGTGTAACCCTCATGGTGGTGATGGGATAGTTTATGGGTCAGCACCTGATACTTGATTGAATATTGAGTAATACCTTATTCCAGGGGATACACTATTTCCTTCAGTTAGGGATGAATGATAGCTGCAATGTCACCTAAAGTCATGCCTTAAAACAGTTGCTTGGCATTGTACATAAGATCCTTATAATCTTAATTTTGTTTTTCCTCTATTTAYAAAATTCAGTTGAAAAGGGAGATGCTCTGCTTTGGGTTAACAAAAAAGAGAGTTTACCTCTTGATCTTTCTCAGTATTTTCTACTGCCTCATGGAGGGATGGAAGCATTATGAACAGTAGAACTTAAGAAATCTAGTTCCTTACATGTTTGTAAGGAACTTATTGGAGGATATGAGTGGTACCATTTCTGTGGATTCTTGGTATCTAAAATAAATTATTGCCTATTGACCTGGCTGTCATTAAGAAGTCTTGCTCCCCTACTCAGCTATCTATATGCAGAAAACCTGTAGGAATGCAGCATCTCTGAGGTTGCTATTCCTTTGCCACATTCAACTGATGAGGCCTGACATGTTGGTGAAGGACTGTCTGACAAAATTCGGTTATGCTAAGTCTTATTTATTTAAGGAGCCAGGTTAGAAAGAAATATAAACTTTGGGATCAGATTTTTAAACGAAGTGGCTTAGACCCTTTCAGCTATAATGTCTGGTGTATGGGTGACATATAATTTTGTACATGGTGCTCCTGATTTAAACCAAGAGGAATATTAATGGGTTTAAAAGAAATCCAAGCCTTTCTAACATGCTCTACCAGCAGAAAACTTGGAAGCAGGTATTGGATTAGTGACACTGAGGTACAGACTGGAAAAAGCCCTTGATAAGACTATGGTTTTTCTACTCTAACTTGTACGTTCCCTTGTGCTGAAGCCCCACCAGCAGTGCTAGCGTGAATGCAGGTGTCGTGCTCTGGTAAAAGCCATTCTGGACTCAGACACTGAGACCACGTTTGGCACCTCCTTCCCACTGAGATGCATGTGATTACCCTGTGAGGAAAGTGCAGTCTAACTTACGTGAGCAATGTTACTACAGAGTTGAATGTAGTTTTTCGAGCTAGATATTGATGAGTCCTGTCTATGCCAACAGATTAAGTGCTGAGTGATGGAGGACAGAATTTTCAAGGGAAAATATGTTCATAAGCAGTAGTTGTCAGGATATTATAACGCTCACAGGTTCCTTAACAAACCAACAAATGCCTTTTCTTTGCTTTTATGCTTGACATTTGAATGGTAAAATTTTAGTTTCATCTCTCAACAACACTTCTCTAACAACACAAATGTAGTTATTGGCAGAACTGAGATTTTGATCACCATCCAAACTGTTTAAGCATTTTGTTTACCTGCAGTTACCAATTTGTTGAGAATGGAATGACTCAAACATGCAAAGTTTTACTGCAATAAAGTACGAAATTAAGGCAATTGAGAGGCTCCTGTGGAATCTTTATGACTGTTCTTGTTCTTATAGTGGCTGTCCTTTAAGGCTTAATAGTATTTTGTATAGCCTATAAAGTGTGAAATGTAAGTATTGAACACAAGGGCTSTTCTACTTAAACTGCAGGAGAATCACAACACAGGCAGGTCTGGAGTCAAAAGGAAAAATGAACTAGAAATACTCATAAATATATTAAACATGCATTGTGAGAGAGTTGGAGGTAGATAAGGTTTGTTTCACCTATTTATTCTATTTATAGAGAGTTGTTCATGTGTGTATATGTCAATATATCTACATTTCTGACATACACACATACTTTAACAGAAAAGCATGCTGCACTGATGATTGCTAGGGCTATGCTGGCATTTTTCGGAGATGGGCTACAGGATGAGGAGTCAGAAATGGGGCAGTGTTAAATGAGGTTAGTTATTACTTGATGCTTACTGGAGGCCAGCAGGTCCAGCTCAACTCCATATGCTTTGCTTTGGGTGAAGGTGGATCTTGCTGATTACCCCAAGGCTGCCCAATTTGCTGCCTCTGGGAAGCTCATTTCTCTATTAGCTTCCATTGCAGTCCTAAATGTACTTTGCTTCTGTGTAGGACTGTCTCAGGGACTGAACAAGTGTTGTATACATTGTGTTTCAAAAAACCCATCCTGTCGTCAGTAGGTCTGAATAATCCTTCAGCTTTGAGCTGTGCCACTCATGGGGCTGAGTCTGTACCTCTCTGAACTGAGAGTGTTTCTTGTCCGGATTCTTGCCCACAATCATTTGTTCAGGACCTGACACAGCTATTTTATCTTAAATCCTGCAGTTGCCACATTGATTTGGTGCAACAGTTTCAGATGTCTGAGTTTTTAAATTTTTTTTCAGTATTCCATCGGGTTGGTATTCGATTGCATCATTTAGCACTTTTCTTCTGGCAATTACATGGTATGATTTTGCAAATTGTTCAGTTTTGCCACTCTGTTGGAGACTGGCTAGGCTTTTTCTCTTTTACAAACAGAGAACTTGTGTTTAAAAAGAGGTTCAAATAAAGTAGATAATAACTACAGTATACAGCCCAACAAAATAAAATAATCATTTGGTAAATCTGTGTTTCCCTCAGCTTTGCCATAAGCAATCTCCCAATTTTGCTTGGCTGTGAACAACGTGGAATTTGTTAGTCCATATGTAAGTCAAGTGTAGTTGTGATCTGCCATATCATATTCGTAGTTGCCAGCTGTTAAATGATATAATAGGATAAGCTCGCTGTCACTTCTAACAGAAAGCACTCTGCAGCATTTCTCTGTCTTTCTCACAGTATCAGTAAAACATTTTTTTATAGCTAGGGTAATGTTTCTCCAACCTTAGAAGTAATTAATGAAAGTATACCATTAAACATAGTTTGTTTCCAGAGTGCTGCAAGCCTGTGTGGAAAGGCAGCCTCTGGCAGGTACTGCAAATGGACATGAAGGTGTAATTTTGGTTTGAATTGTGGTGTGTTTGTTTTTTGGGTTGTTTTTGGTTTTTTTTTCAAAAAGAATATTATGAATGAGCTTACAAATACAAATTTTCCTTTAGAGGTTTCAACAAAGTACATGTTGAGAGCAGGATTTGTGTGACAAGTGTTTTGCATCACACCAAAATGTTTGACCTCCGTTATTACCATTAAAAAAATCTGAAGAGTCACGTGTCTTCAGCCAACCCATCATAATGTGCAGTGATGTGCAAATAATGGCATGGCACATGCAACCATACGTATTCACACTGACACATGCTTGAAGACACAGACAGTGGGAATGCACAGATATTGTCTCCCGGGAACTAGTTAGGCRGGAAAAAAGAATGTTGTGATGAGAAAGGACTGGCCATTGAGATTGGCAGAGGAGTATTTGGAGAGCACAGCCTCATACAGTGTTATGAGAGGAAACAGGGTAAACTAGAGTTGGATCAAGCAGAAGCAGAATCCCTGTTCTGAACTCAATGCTGGTATGATGTATTTGGAATCTGGAATCTAGACATGTAGGTGGAAATTGCTGCTTTTAGAAATACGTGGTGGGGATGAAAGAAGGCGTGAAGTTGGAAGGTGATTTTGAGAAGGAAAACCTTGCTGACTTCTGCCTTGTCTGTGGTATTAAGCTCAGCTGTCATGAAACCGTGACTCTGCGTCACCCTATTTGTGCCACTAGCCAGGAGTGGTTTTGGCACTTTTGTTCATGCTGGCCACATGTGGTGTTGTGCAGCTGGGAGACACGGGATCCCGCGGGATCACCCCTGCCTCTCTGCTGGGTGGTTAGCTCTCCCTCCAGTCCGCCAACGTCCCCATGTGTGAAATTGTACCCTCATTCAGTGCTCGAGGGGTCAAACAGGAGGCTGTGCTTTGACTTGGATCATTTGAGCGGACCTGTTTAGGCAGGAATTACCTGAGCAGGTTGGTTGGTAGATCAGAGTAGTGACTTCAGATGGAGAGAAAGGTGACAGTGAGCTGCTCAGGGAGAGCAACCTTCTCCCAGGGATGACCTGCACCAGAACAGGGTGTGTTATTCCTACGTCCTTCTTGTTTCTACTCTGCTAGACAGCTCACAGGCCTCGACCCTGTCTGTCCTGCAGCCTTTGGATGCAAGCCTGCTCTTCGGCTCAGCCTCTCTGAGCTGCCAGTGCAGTCTCGCTTCTCCCTGCTCCCTCCTGCCTTTTCTTTATTCCTTATACCCTGTGGCTTTCTTTGCAGCTCATTAGACACAAAATATCAGCTTGACACTCTGGGAACAGCGATTTACATCTTTTTTCAGTTGATTTCTCCGCTGCTTCTTCTGGATTTCCGATGAAGTGGAGGGTTACAGGCACTTTGGCCATCTGAATGGCTAGTAATGACCTCGGACTGAGGAGTACCCGAAACAAACTCCCCGAATTATGAAGCTTAGGCAATAAACAGAGCAAGGGTCACCCAGAGGCAGGCATATTTTTCCCCTACTGCCTCAGGGTTAAGAGCGGGTAATTGGTATTTCCACTTTGGCTTCTTTCTCATTTTGTGTCATCCCATCATGGCATGCCAGGATGCATTACATTAAATGGCATCAAATAGTTGGGGAGTGTGACACGATACATTATCACACATGTCACCTCACACCCTGTCATAACACAGTGCACTCAAAGATCAGTGGGGACCAAAAATTCATTTGTCTGATTCCATTTTATCAGTCAACCCAAAGGGAGACAAGCATGTTAATTATTTGCACGGTGCTTTGCATCCAGTGCTAGTGGGAAGAGGATGGGGTATGATGGGAGGAGGACACTTTCTATGCTTCAGAACAATTTCCCACCTACTCTCCATGAGTATAGGTGGTGGTGGGCAGGGTGTGATAGTGAAGGATCAGTCTCTAAAACTCGATGCTTGATGCAAAATTAACAAAAGGATGAAAAGATACCTGAAGAAGTGCTGGTTCCCCAGCATCAGCAGGCACTGGTATGTGACTGAAGTATCCTTTCTGCTATGCAAGAGAGAGTGATTTTACAAGCCAAAAATGCAAGGATTTCTAAAAAACTTGATTGGAGACAACTGATATTAATATGTAGACTGTCATATGCTTCAGAAAATTCACTTCAATGGATGTAAAGGCTCTGATAAATGAGCCTTCAATGGATCTAGCTGTGATAATTTAGGACATTTGTTCCTTGTTCTTAAGGTCCAAACTCTGAGCAGAAGGCAACAAGTGTGTTGGTGTCAGATATACCTATATATAATCCAATGTGTTAGGCAACATCCTCAGAAAAGGTCGGTTTGTCTCATGGCATGTGATTCTGGATATGTAGAAAAGGTGAGAACACCTGATTTGGACAACTGAAAAGAAAAAATGTCCTATTGCCAACCGATTTGCTAAACTAGAAATCAGTCTGGGCTCTTCCTGACTTCTTGGTGTGCTTTTTGTGAGTAATTTTATTTCTGTAATCAGATGTTTGGAGCCCCAAACTGAGATTTTTATGAATAAATGAACAGAGGTTGTTGGAACGCATCAAACAGATGAATGTCACAGCAGCATAGAAAGTGTCACTTTAAAAGCTACAAGTGTCACATGAACTCAAAGACATAGTGCACGACCAAAAGAAGCAGTCGTGCATCTTAATAGGTGAATTTAAATTGAAATACGGAAATATGTGCTGCAACCACTGTGAGCAATGCTTATCTATATGATTGTTTGTAAAGAGGAAGAGGCTGAATTACGGAGCACATTACAGGAATTTGTGCCTTAGCCTTGCTGAAGAAGGTGTTGCTGGTAACTTGCACATATAAACAAACCACTGGTGTTGTATCTCTGGCTGTGGAATGAGGCTGCTCTAGTGCATGGCTGAATTATATCCACCATGTCTCTCTTGTTCTGTAATGTTTTAGCATTAGTTTTAAGGCCTTGAAATGGCTTGTACAGTATGATGTAAGTAGTAAGTAATGTTAGCACTGGAGTAACACAAAGCTGTGTCCAATGGCAAGGTATTTGCTTCTGGTCCACATTTCCCCATGCTTTTCAGACTAGTATGTAGTTTGAATTGTGGATGAAAGTTCACATCGGTTCTTTGATGTAAACTGGGTTGTGCATCCCTAGTTAGCACAGATCTGCAGAGAAGAGTACACATTAAACATCTGCACCGGCAGCTCTGTTTCTTGTGGTAGGAAACTGTGTTCCCTTCCTTTGGCTGCAGATATCCTTGGCAATGTCCCAGGTTTGTGGAGTGGGATGATGGAGAGATCATAGCTTCCCTCTGGGAAACAGGATGGGAAGGCGTTGCTGACTCCAATGGTGGATCTGTAGCAGGGAAAGGATTTAACTTGCCTCCTTCAGGGTAATATCCTCAAAGTGTTTCAGCTTTATGACTTGCATCCATGGAGGYTGCACAGTGGAGAGATGGGAGAGATCAGAATGTCAGTGAAAAGTATATCCCCATCCTGTAAAACCTGTGTTAAAGTATATGGGAATGTCAAATTCTTGTCCAGTAGATGACAGTTCCAGCTGAGTCCTTTACTTTGGAGATGAATGTTGAAGCACTGGTAGACACATGCAAAACCACCAAAGACCAGGTCTGGTCACACAAACTTGTRAGCAGAGACATGTTTGGGTGTAACTCATCACTGAGACTATGCTCACATCCCAAAATGAGACAAAAACAGTACCCCAAAACACCCTTGGGGTGTAGTAGTCCTGTTCCTGAGTTGTTAAAGCAAGCCATGAATGATGGCAGATAACTGTGTGGGGTATTCTCAGCTGTTTTCAGAAGAGAGCTTTCCTGTTGGTGCTGCTTGCTTTGGTCCAGATCTGACACATTATGAAAGGGAAGAAAGGAAATTAGTAGGTTTTATCAACCATGATATTAAGCCAGGAAGAAGAAAAGGAAAATTATTTATATCTTCCCAAAGAAGATTCTCTGCAAAGAAAYACTGAAAGTGGGAGTGAATTCTAGGAAATGGGAGTACTTTATATAGAACATTACTTACAACCCTCTTGTGGTTCAGGCCACAGAACAACAAARCTGTAATCTTTAGTGTAAACTCCTATAGGCATGGTAAAGGAGAGAGTGGGAAGGAGTGTGGCATGGGAACTTCATACTGTGCAAACTTAGAAAGTGTCAGAGGAGAGGAAAGGATGAAATGTGAGTTGGAGGAAGAGAATAAAGAAGAAAATACACTTGGAGCTTTAAGGTGTGTCAGCTTTAGTGACACTCCTGATGCTCTCCTATGTTATTTCAGCTTCTGGTGGGAGAATGTGTCTCTGCAAAAGCAGGCGAAGGGCTGGGATTTTGATCAGGATTCATACTGCAGAATTTGTACAGATCCGGSTGCTGCAAAGAAATAACTGCAGAGAACACCATGAAAGCAGAGATTTAGCCTGCCTCGTTTCAGTCATTCAAGTGAGGTGTCTCATTTTGGAGCCTAGTAATTTTAGACCCCTTCAATAGCCAATGAAGACAAGAAAGGATACAGATCTCGGTGGTCTCACAGAGGATAAGCATCCTTCTTCATGCTCTTAACTCATGTTTGCTCTGGTTTGAAGCCAGGTTAAGTCAATAAAGTGGATTTCAATAGGCTTACTGTCGCATCCATTGAAAACTGTCCTCTGAAGTCAGAAAGTAAGGATGTAATTCAGTCCATCTAACATGGCCATCTGCACATTCGGTCCCCATATGTCATCAAAGGAGCAAGACAGTCGTCTCCCTGAGACACCTCTGTTGGGTYGGATGAATTGCTCTAAGATGAATCCTTCTCCTTTGACTAGATAGAGTCGAGACAAATAGCTTATACTGGATAAACAGCCAAAGACAGATGGCTTAGAGGCTGTACTAGAAGTTATGGTATGGTGATCTGCTCAGGGTTAGCCCATATCATGGGCAAAATGCATAGTTCTTAGGGAACCGAACTTAACAGATGACAGTTCTCTTTGCTGGCCTCACTAATGTGGTGGATGTGGAGGATGGAGTGAGAAAACGTGTTATACTCGTGGCAGAGAACTAGCCAGACTCAGTTCAGGTGAATCTGTGGTCCACACGGCTGAAGGCAATTTAAAAATTTGGGGGGTTGATTTTCAAAGAGGCTTTCTCACAAGCGGCAGGGCCGGTTCCAGGAACAGTGCTGTGATGGTAGGGCGTGGAGAAGACAGTGCCGTTCCCCACACTCGCCTCATTGTTGTTTTGATTATGCAACATTCCCCTCTGCCCACAACACTTGGGTCACTGTACCATAATCCTTGAACTGTTTTTCCCCTTGGCCGCCTTTTATTGCTGTTATCCCTCAAGACAGTCAATATCTAATTGAATGTGGGTTTTGTTGTATGCTCAATGAATTCCATGTGTTCGTCTCTTAGAAGCAATTTGACAACAATGAAGACAAGAAAAATTGCAAAAATAATAAGGACTCCTTTTTAGGGAAAAGTAATTGAAATGATAGAAGCCCAAATCCTGAGTGATGCTGAGTTGTACAGTGCCTGACTTGGCTTGACCAGAAGGTGCCAAGGGTTCAGGCAGGGTTTGTTCCAGAAACATATGAAAATGTCCAGGAAAAGCTGCATCTATCATCTAGGGTAGTGTTGATTCACTAAAATACAGATACAGGTTTAACCTCRCTGTCCCCTACTAACTTGAGAAGACGAGAAAGGTGTAACTGAAGGGATTTTGTTTACCTCACATGAATTAATGTATAACAATAAAAAACCAAAACACATAAGATACCCTGATCAAAAATGGAAATTAAATAACTGACAAAACTATGTAACTGCTTGAGCAGACTGAGAAAAGGATGTGGCATTTATACCAGGCACCTTTCCCAAAATACTGGTTTTCCATAATCTGGGATGTTATATTGAGTGGTTGCTGGTCTTGTTTGATCACAGACCAACTTGTAATACTGAAGGATAAACACTCATTCACACACACACACAGAGAAAACAAACACACAGACAAGGCAGGGGAAGCAATAACCTGAGAGCTGGTTGGGGACAGAATATATATTGCTCTGAAGAAGAAGCAGGTTCTTGTGTAAGGGATGAGAAACTACCGAATTTACTGTTTCTCTCAATTTCTTAATTAGTCATGACTGAACCCAAGCATTTCAAGCCTTTCTTCTCTCTCTGTTCTTTTCCTTTAATAGACATTTTTCCTAACGGCATCTGGCTCATTAAGCACTCAACAGCCTATTACACTGTGTTAACCCAGTGCTATCTGACCATGGACTTYGTGTAGGTTTCCAGTTTATCATATTTTTCTCTCGTATCCGCTCCACTCAGTGCCTGTGCTCCATGCACTAGCTGTGGTGATGGCCCATTCTTTCACACTGTGTTGAAGGGCTGACTATAAAATTCTTCTTTCTTCCCCCCCTCATCTTCTTGCAACCTAATGCCTCCTCTTGCTCTTTGATTCTGTCTGCATTCTTCTGGGATTAAGGGTTTTCTGTTTCCTAGAAGGAATAAAATATGGCTATCATCTGAGCCAGAGGAGTAGGAAATCTCTCTGTAAACTCCTTAATGGGGGTTTTTATGGGATATATTTTCACCTCATTTAGCTTTTATTTCAGTATGGCTCTTTCATCAGTCTGAGCATCTGAAGGAAATGACAACTTTATTGGAAGGCAAGGAGGAATTGTTGGATTAAAAGAAGATACGAAAACAGAACTCAAAGAATTGAAAGGTTTAGAAAGAACATAGGCCTAATAGGTGGCTCACTGAACTCAAAATAAATGTGTTTGTGGGTGGAGAGATTCCTGGGCATTGTGACCAAGAGGCTGTCTGTGTCGGTCCCTAAAAGTGGGCAGATTAGCTTTCTTCACAGGTTTTAAAATCAGTAAAGGGGCTTTGATCTCCTCTACTGCTTTCTTCTCAGCAAGGGCCCTGGTCATTCCCATATCATGATAAATACTTCCTTCAGCCAGGTCATGTCATCATGGAAGATACCTGGCCTTTCAGACTTCGTGAGAGTTACGGATCTACCAGATCTTTCCTTGGTAAGTTGTTTTAGTGATTATCTGAACTCATTATCAAAAATGTATATTTTATCTTACCTGAATCTAACTTCAAATTCTAGCTTGTCAGACATTGCATGCCTTTTGTCTGCTAAACTGAGCAGCTTTTTATTATCAGAAATATTTTCCATTCCCCAAATAYAGATTGTGATTTTATTGCCTCTCAACTTTTTCTTAGAGAAGTTAAAGAAGCTGAGCTTCTTAAGTCTTTTGTTTTAAGGCAGATTTTCCAGGCGTAAAATCATTGCTGTAACCTTTTTCGGATCCCTTTCCAGTGTTTCAGCTACCTCCTTGGACTGTACATATTATTTGAGTAATGGTCTCACCAGCACTTTATGCAGAGGTAATAATAATATTTCACTTTGGCACAACATGCTTTTTGTATAACCAAGCATTGTATCTTCTGTTTTACAGGATAGTATACAGGGGTTTTGGGGTGCCTACTTGTTAATATGCTCTAAGAGTGACTTTGTCTTAGATGTAGGAATAGTGCGTTTCACTGCGGAGTGACGTTCAAAATAACGCAGTTTACCAAGCTGTGAGCACAATTGACCCGTTCCCATTATTGTTTACTGTTCTCCAAATGTTTGTGTTCTCTGAAAACTTCACCATCCTGGCTAAAGATGTTGAATAACATTGGACAAAAGGAGATCTCCATAGGGCCCACAGAAAATACCCCCCCTTTGATGATGATTCCCCATTAACAATTGCTTTTTAGGAGTATAACTCTGGAAGAGACCTCCTGGGTCACTGAGTCTAATCCCTAGCTATTTCAAGTAACCACATCATACAGTCACTATTAGAAATCTAGTTCAATTTTAATCCATTTAATATGTGCTGCATTGGTTTTTATGTAGCGCTTCTTTTGTAATCTGAACGCCATGTGATAGTAAGTCATTAAGTCATTATTTTATTTCTAGTAATGACAAAAACCAGCTGAAGTGATTTTTATATATTGCAACTTCAGTCTAGAAACAATGAACAAAAAAAAAGAGCCTGAGGTTTTTCTTCTTTACTCATTTCAAATGAAATTTTTTTAAAAATTAAAATAACAAGTAAGATGAGACCAATAATGCACTGAGACACACTGCTGAAAAACTAACACATGGGATGTTTTCAGTAGGATGGTTCAAAGTTCCAAATGGATTTTTTCCTAAGGATTTTGATTCACAAGGATGGGAGGATAAAACCTAGATGGCAGAGATAATTGCCTTCCCCAATATTTCCTTCCTCTCTCCCAGAGGTTGCTCCTTTCCTTTGCAGGGAAGCTGAATTGCATGTGAAGCAACTTTTGGACTATTTGCATCTGCTCTGCTAAAATCAGCCAGGTTGTAGATGATGGCTGGGGAACTGCATCACATACATTTTGACTGTACCTACTGCAGTGCAGCAGTCTCTAGAAAATGGGCAGAATGGGCAGTTGAGGGAGGTACCTCYTCTAAATGTCCATGTTTAACCTGCCAGTTGCCATGAATGAACAGCCCTAGGTCCAGGCTTTTGCTGGGCTAATGGTGCTGGAAAAGGCCAGGCAGTCTCTGAAGCAGTGTCCTGCAGAAGTCACAATCTTCAGGGAAGAGTATCAGATGGCCAATGTCACCTATTGCTGAGTTCATTGACAGCTGATGGCATGTAGCACCTTATGGTACTGACGTTGTACTTGCTCCTTGTGTGTGAGTGTGTATCCCTCTGTATTACATGCCCATCAGTGATCAAACAAGATGCCTTTGTGTGTTTTGCGAGGAATGAATACAGTGCTCAAGCCAGATGCCTGTGTGTTTTGAGGATTTTGCTGTATAACTTCCTTTCTGTTTGGTAACTGGGAACTAGATAGAGCTTATTTGTTTATAGAGATAGACTTTAATCTCTGGCTGTCAAAGGGGATTTAGGTAACATGTATATCCTTCTTAAATGTTGGAGGCTGAGCTCATCTTTAGGGGTGGGGGATGGGAGAAGAGTGGGAAAAATCTTTTGAATGTTTTCAGCAGAGTAGTGGTGTCAAATTTACCCCAATTTCCAAACTGACCACAACATTGATGCTAAGGTTTGAAAGATTTCCCACCACGTTGCCGTGGTTTAACCCCAGCCAGCAACTAAGCCCCACACAGCCACTCCTCACTCCGCCCCGGTGAGATGGAGGAGAGAATCAGACAAGTAAAAGTGAGAAAACTCGTGGGTTGAGGTAAAGAAGTTCAATAGGTAAAGCAAAAGYCGCGCACGCAAGCAAAGCAAAACAAGGAATTCATTCACTCCTTCCCATCGGCAGGCAGGTGTTCAGCCATCTCCAGGAAAGCARGGCTCCATCGCGCCTAACGGTTACTTGGGAAGACAAACACCATCACTCTGAATGTCCCCCCCTTCCTTCTTCTTCCCCAGGTTTATATGCTGAGCGTGACGCCATACGGTGTGGGATATCCCTTTGGTCAGTTGGGGTCAGCTGTCCCAGCCGTGTCCCCTCCCAACTCCTTGTGCMCCCCCAGCCTGCTCACTGGTGGGGTGGGGTGAGGAGCAGAAAAGGCCTTGGCTCTGTGTARGCACTGCTCAGCAGTAACGAAAACATCCCTGTGTTATCAACRCTGTTTCCAGCACAAATCTAAAACATAGCCTCATACTAGCTACTACAAAGAAAATTAACTCTATCCCAGCCAAAACCAGCACACACATGTGAAGCAAATGTAGTTCTGGCCTATTTCCATGTTGCTATGAGCCAATTTGGATGCTTTGGGCTGTATTTCCCTGTGAGATTATGAGTTTCTGTTGTTCTGAGCAAAATCCATAGGCACAAGGCCTTTGGCAATGTGCCAGCACGTTGAATCTGAATTGAAACCCATCTTTGCGTGAACCCAACTGAATGACCCTTCCTGGGTCTCAGACATATACTCAACCTCATTTATTGGGTGAATTATACTTCTAAAAACCAGCCCACATTATGCAAGACTTCCCTGCCTTACTGTCATATCAGACATGCTTAAATGAGATGTTTTCATGTCAGTGACATGAGTCCAAAGAGCAAGGGTTTGGAAGCTGCAAAAGGAGAGTTATTTGCTCCTGCTCAGTAACCTCAGAAATATCAATCTTGCAACTTCTATAAACGCATTTCGTCAGGGACCTGTTCAGATTAGGCTTCAGAGTGGAAAACACTTATGTATGTGACTGAGCAGAGTTCGGTCACTCAGGTGAGCCATTCCCTGCACAGCTGAGTGCTTGTGGGATGAAGGCACTGGTGTGATGGTGTGGGACCGAAGGCAGTGGAGCATAATTGTAATCTCAGAGCATTTTCCCTTCTATTTGATGGGCCTGTTGCTACTCCTGGGAGACAGCGAGTTTATCACAGCCTTCCCTACTCACCTGTAGTGAGTGTCTTAAGGTAGAATTCACAGAGGCTACTTAYGCAGAATTTAGGACCTGAAGGATCTTTGTGATCTGCAAAGACCGTGCTCAAGTGGTCAAAAAAAGAATCAGCTGATTTCTAGATCTGTATTTTCATCAGCTGCATTTTACTTGAATTCTGCTGGATGGCAGGACTCTCTCATTTTGGCAGAGTGTTCCAAAATGTGAATGTCCCAGGGAATTTAATTTTATTTTAGATAGTTCTCCTTGCTCTGTCCAAGGGGTCATGTAGCCTTTCCTATTGACTGGTTAGGAAGCTGTCTAGCTCTGGCTCTTTTAAGCACCCCGACATGGTCAAATGCCTAATTTCTAGGCATTGCAATATCCAAACCAAWGGCAGCTAAAGCACTTTATTGTCCATAGCCTCTCTTGTGCCTTAGTTCCCATCTCAGCATTGGGAATGGCAGCCCATCCTCTCTTCCAAGGATGGTGTGAGGATAAATACATTAAAAGAGGTGAAGTGCTCRATTATTATGGTAATAGAACTCCTATAAATACCTAAGATATATGTGKATATTTGGATTTTAGCAGAACCTAACTTACAACTGCAGCTTAAAAAAACTACCATAAACCCCCATATAAATTCCATCTGTGAATATTTGATCAGATGCTATGTGGGTGGAAAAGTATGTTTCATTGCTATTGTGATTGCTTTCTTTCTTTAGCTTTTCATGAGTAATAAACGTGAAGAATGTCCCAACGCTTTTATGCTCTCCCAGTCAGTAATATTTTCTCTGAACCCGTATGCGAATGTTTAATTCATTAAATGGTATCATGCAACTTTATGGTGAAATCATAAATCTGTTCTGTTACATTGCTTATTGGAAAATCTTCAACTCCAAGCAAACCCCTAGCACTATAGCTTGCTTCCCTTGATTACATATGTCTTTTATTGGCTCCTTCCCACTTTCTCTTAGGTTGCTTTCTCCCTCTGCTTCCAAATTCTCCATTCTACTTTATAGTAGTGAATCTCACTGGTTTGAGAAGAGGGCTTGTTTTCATGTGCATACTGCTGGCAAAAAGGAAGATACAGTATGTCCTGCATTTTACTTCATAAAGCTTTTGTGCTCAGTACTGTGCAGATTTTCAGGATGAAGGTCAGTGCAGAGGCACTGGAAAATTCTCTGTGGGCATGAGACACCTCTGACAGTACCTGAGGTTAAAAAAAAAAAGAAAGTGTTCTTTTTACTTTCGTGTTTTCTTAAGTTAGCAGTCTCCAGTGTTAGCAAAACTGTGCAGGATGGYGTGCCACATGCAATATCATACATGGCTGTCCTTCTCAGGATCATGCTTTGCTTTTCAGTTGCTCATGTTCATGACTAATCCTCCAAGGCCCTCAGGAAACATCTCTGGAGACCTGGAGGTGGGTATCACTGCTCTGAAGTGCTCCTAGGAAAGCAGTTTGATAGCAAGAACACAGGCTGCTTAAATCTCTGCAGAAAAGTGCAGCATGCAGCCTGCACAGTTGATCTACCAGAGGAGTCCAAGTTTTGGCTATGATTATAGACCAAATACCTGTYCAGACTGATGATAAACAAGCTTCTTTTTCTAGACTGCTGTGGCCTTACTTTTTGCCAGAATCCCAATGAAACTGAGTCAAAACCAACATGCCTGTTCCCCCAAGGGACAGATGAAGATCCTCCCTGCTTGTGACTCTTTGCAGCTGGCTTATCTGCGAGACCATCAGCATGAGCAGCTGTGAGACAGACAGGGCAAGTCGCCCAATGCTCAGCTGTCCCAGACTCTCTTAAAAACTACCTTTGAATCCTCCTTCCTGAGCTGCGCTGTGCTTTCTGTGGTCACAGCTGGGGTTKTGGGACAGTAATTATTACTGAAGACTTGGTGGTGGATCTTCGCTGAGTTCTTTGCGGTCAGATGTCTGCATCACAGAAACTGCCCAGGCAATTGAAGATAGTTGGCAGCTCCTTGGTAGTGTCAGCAGAAACACTCAAAAGAAGAGATTAATCCTTAACTCCAAAGCTGGCTCAGGGACCCATAAGTTATAAGAAAATTACCCTTCTCTTGCTATGTCTACTGCTCATCCTGTGGCTGCTACTGCCTTGGATGTCATCTGTCCCCATGCTCTGATTTCCAGAGCGGGCAGCARTAAGGTTTCAATCCAACAAGATACGTCGCCACCATTATGGCATCATTGGGCATAATGGTACAACTCATTTCTGTGCCTAAAAGCGGCTTTTCTAAGGGCCTAGATACTACCAATAGCCATAGGATACAATAGTGATTAAGCATCTAAATGCATAGAGCCCTCCCCTGTTTTTTCAACCCACACATAAGCTCATGCATAGGTTTATTACATCCAATGAGCTCCTTTTCTTTAAGGCAGGCATGCGCTTAAGTGCTCTGCTCTTTTTTTTTTTTTTTTTTTAACTTTCCTGTATTTTAAAAGAATCATTATATTTGCATCAAGGAGTGCCATCTGTACAAGGAGTGGGATTCCAGTATATTTTCAGGAAAGTGAACTGGCCAATTATCTTGCAGGACCTGTGTGGATGCCAGAATGAGGAGGTGTGGTAAAGGGGAATGCATGATTGATTTCTTTTCTATTCCAAAGCTGGATGAAATGCCTGACACAGCTGTTAGCTTACACTGCTTACAAGAACGAGGAATCAATCTCACCAGATGTTGTTCATTTCCTCTGTTGCTGTGTGGCCAGCTCTGTTGTACAGAGGATGCGGGGGGCGGAGGGGAGGGAGGGAGAAGAAAAGGGAGAAAATCTCAGTCTAAATTACACAAGAAGGGCCTAGTGTGGGAATTTAACGTAAGTGAGGAACACAAGAACGGGCCATGACTGGGAAAGTGGAAGCTGGAAAGACAGGGCCCACTCATTTGTGWGTCTGATTCACTTGCCGGGGAGCAGAGCAGACTCCCGTCCCCTGTGGGTCAATACATGACCATCTTATGAGTTCTCCTGAAAGCTGATGTTTTCCATTAAAAGTATGCAGGAGGTACATGGGGAGGGTTCGGTAGCAAACAAGCCAATGATTCAAGGCCACATCTGCCAGCTGCATTGTGCACTGTGTCGGATGAGTGTGTGGAGTACTTACTCACATGTGTAGAGTCTTTGAGCAACATTCGGGGAAGGGATCACAGTGACAGTGTGATGTGCTGCTACCACAAACAAAGTACCTGGGTGCTTGTGGTCCTGCGTGTGCCAGCACCATTTCAAACCACCTTCTTTCCTGAAGACTGGAACAAGCTCCTCTTCTGGGAGATGCAGCTGGGGAGACCAGTCATGACATGGGAGGCACCTGGTGCTGGGAAGCTACGGAGATGTTACACCATCTCTTTGAGCTTTTTTCACCAGAGCGGTGTCTTCTGTAGWTCCCTTAAAGGTTTCTTTGCCTGTGTAAATGGTTCACAAGGAAACAAGGAAAAAGGCAGAGTAAAGGACCTTCAAATGGGGAGGGCACTTTAARCTAAGGGTAAATGCTTCAGGAATAGACATATGAAAAGAGAAAAGTTTGCAGATGGGATGTGGAGGTGCCACTGGCCAGGAGAGRGCATGGTGATATCTGTTTCCCATGGAGAAAAGGTATTTTAATAAGCCAGTTGAACTCGTACTTAGTGGTTATCATTTGCTCTGGAATATCCACTTCAAGGTGAATTGATTTCTGTTGTATTTGGCACCTTTTTTTGCACGTTCTCCATTTCTTTGCAGTATGGACCAGGTAGGTTTTTGTCTCTGTGGCTCTACCAGCCTTGAAGGGGAGAGCTCATGGGGCTGCTGCCATGGGAGATTAGACCAAGCCACTGCTCACAAAACAAGCTCTGGCTTGAGATGTTTGGGGAAGGGCTAGTGCCATGCTTTGTGGCCTTTCTGTCTAAAACACCTTAAAATAAGCCCTTCCCTCTCTGCCGTATAGCATTTAATGCCTTATTGGTAAAAAAACTTAAAGACCTAAAAAACAAACAAACAAAAGGATTCCRAAACAGAAAAAAGCACAAGGCTGTTTTGTTTTTGCCTGAAGTGTTTGGCCTACAATAGGGTAAAAACCCTGTGGGAGAAAATAACAAACAAGCYGTCACTGCTGAAGTCACTCTGGAAAGACATATGGTGACAGGACCGTGATGGACTGACACGTTCTTCTCTTGAGATACAACCACCAATACTGAGGAAGGGACAGCCAGCCTCTTGCTTTTGGGCCTTAGGACAGATATATTTGTTGAAGTGGGAGTAGGGATGGAAACGGGACCATAAAGGTCCCAATAACACTGTTGTGTTGCATGATGTGTGGCYGCGTCTGGCCTGCAGTTATGGAGCAAGATGGACCTACTCTAAGTGTCTTCTCATGAAGTAGTTACTTCTGCCAAGGGTGGGATACTGGGTTATACGGAGCACTCATTTCACTTTTGTGCCAGTTTCTGAAGTTTTGGTTAACAAAAGGAGTAGAAATTAACTGGGGAACCGTTGGGTTGAAAATAATGCAAAGGTTCTGTTCTCCAGTTGCAAGGATGCTAAGCTCTGAGTCAATCTGTTGATATCAGTGCAGATAATCTAGATTTACACCAGTGCAAAATGTTGTCATTCAGATGGATTAGCTGAAGTGATTCCTTAAGGGTGAATAAAATGCTCTCACAGGGCATATTAGAGGTTCTGATGAAAGGATTTATTGTACAGTTCCTGGGAATGTGGATGAGACATCCTGATACTCTATAGTTACAGTGATCAGATCCTCGCTATTGCTCAAGGCAACCTGTGAGTTATTCCTTGAAGTGCCATCAACAATTTCCTGTTTTGTTGCAATTGTACCCAACTGAATCCTACTTTGCCATGTTGCTTGAATAGACTGCTCTGAATATCAGCTAGCATACCAATTACTTGCTGTAGTTTGCAAACTCTTTTATGCAATCTGTGAGATGTGCCAAGGGGACCTGATCCTTCAGTGCCAAAACTGGCAGCTTCTGGTAAGTCCTTCGCTTTATGCAAACCTCTCTTTACCATCTCTGAAAGGCGGACAATGCATGTGCAGTTTGAAGTTACAGTTAAAATTACATGGAAAGAAAATGACAGGAGCAGCTGTCATATTTATAACAAAATTTGGTCACTGCGGATATGAAACCTGAGAACTTGCRTAAGAGACCCGCTCCACTGAGCGTTGGTTTAGTCCACAGAGCAGCTGCACAAAGGGGGGCATTTCACCGCTTTTCTGGAGCTCCTTGCCTGGGGAATTGTGGCTGCAGGTTCCCGAGGGCCCCCTGGTGTTTTGCGCAATCTATCTTTAGAGAACTGCAAGTTCATTTCTGAGAAGGGCACTGGCTTTGAGCAGGGACTACCTCTAAACTGACAAACCACTTCCTGCAATCGTTAACTGAATTAAGAGCTTGCTGTCCCTTTCACTCCCCTGAAAAGACCCCCCTCCTGCCCCTTCACCACCACCACCCCTTTCTTGGCTTGGCAGCAAGAAATATTGGTAAAGAAATATTGGTAAAGACAAGAGGGCATGGAGGGTTGAGCTGATACTAGTTCATAGGCCTCCTCCCTGCCTGCGTCTTCTACAAAGAGCTCTGATATCAGTCCCATTGGGTTCCTGCAGGAGCTAAAGCCATGACATTCCCAGAGTGTTTTCCAGTCCTGGGAAAGAAGGTGCCTCATATGCCTGTGCATTTGAAGCTTCTTTTGTATTTCTACCAGCATGGCCCTCCCCTGATGCAAAAGGATGTTGTAATTTTTGGCCAAATTCTGGGAAGTAATAGAGCACCTGCAACTCCTGKGATGTTATCCCCTGCTAAAAATATCCCAGATCTGGTCTGTATCAGCTTCCATTATAGGATATGACAAAACCTTGCAATCATCAGTGTTGACTTCAATGATATATGCCTGTAGCCATTGAGAAAAAGAACTGCAAAGCTACTCTGAATTCTTCCTGTCCGATTTTATACTTGGTGATGGTGGTGGTGGGTCTTTTTTKTTTTGTTTTGTTCCCAGATTTGTGGTCTTCTAACATCTGCTTTACTCAGTCTTTGCATACGTGTGTCTCCAAAACTTCTTTCTACTGGGTGAGAGTCTTCCCTCTCTGAAGGTGTCCAGGCAGGCTTATTCACTGTGGGACTTAGAGATGCAGACYGGTATTTTGCAAACCGGTGACAGAAATTGAAATGTTTGCTAAATAACATTTTCAAGAACTTTTCAATTATGGGAAAGGCAATTTATTTGAAGAATGTTTTTCTTGCATTTTTAAGATTCCAGCATCATTGCAGAAGTCAATTGGTTCTATACACATGAAACACACAGGTAGTTTAAGACTATAAACGCACCTTAACACATGCTCTTCTACTTCATTTTTATTAGATAAGCTCCATTAAAACATGACCATTGCTTCATAATTTAAATGGTCATAAAAGGTATTCTTCCTGCAGACATTTCTGTCTCAGAAAAGAATATAAAGGCTTTGACTATTTTCACACACAAACATGAAATTTGTTTTGCAAACAAATATTTTCTCTCAAAGCAACCGTTTTGCTTCTCCTTTGCCACAGACACGATGCCAACAAGAATTAAGGAAGAGCTAAATGGGGAACATATGCTATATGTTAGTATCCAAAGACTGGGAAATGCATGGAGGACTGCATAGCGTGAGTAGAAGAAGCCAAAATCAAGGATGTATGCAAATCTAGAAGAAGCCATTTGAATTTCCCATTAAACTTCAAAGGCTACTTATAGGTGTTTGCTTTTTATACTGAGGACATTGACAGAGCTGAAGTGCTATGTGTAGAAGACCTTCCAAAGGTTGCTAACTTCTGTCCCAGAAAGCAGCCAGAAAAGGAACTGGAAGCCTCCACTACTGCTGCCTGTGCGGGATGAGCAAGAACAAATGACCAGGGACAGTTTGTCGTCCCTCTCCAGCTGGAACGGGGACCCACAATGGTGCATTTTAATGCTTGCAGAAGATGGGCTGAAGAAGAGTATAATCACTATACAATCAGATGTTTTGATTTAGCATTTCCGGAGTGTGCAGGGCACCTGAAGRCAAGATGAGCCTTTAAATTAGCTCAAAAGACAGAACCAGTGAAGAACTTTTCAGCAGAATAGTTTTTTTCATTGGGAAGTGACATTTCTTTCAAATAAAAACTTTCCCTGGGAACACACCAGTTGGAACGAAACTCGTCATTGTCATTGCTGAAAAAGCTGCAAACTCCAGAGGTTTATAAAAACTGAAACTGCATAGCAAATACATACAGGCACGTAGCTTGAATACAGTCTACAATATATACACCCCAGGAAGCTGGAGTGTTTAGAGGCAGGCGCTTGCTCCCACCAAAAGCACTTGGAGTCTTTCCATCTTTCTTAATGGAAGCAAGATCAGGCCTTGAGTATGGAAATGCAAAGAGGCAGATAGTGTGAGCCCAAGGGAGTTGCTCATTTGTTTGGCCATTTCTGCGTGTCTGTTGGATACTCACTTTAGCTGCAATATTCCTTGGTCAGTAGGAAGCCACCGATGCCGAGAAATGCCGATGCCATTTCTTACACACGTGTAAATTGGGATTCAATCCATAAATGCACTGGAGCCTTCATTGGCCCCTCAGTAAACCTGGGAGTGAGAGTTGTATCCGTTTCCATTGCTGTAAGCAGGATGTAGAGAGCTTTTTGAGATAAGTAGCTAAAATTTACTACGAACATATGCAGGATTGTGTCACTTCATGGTTCGCATAGTCCTGGCTGTGGCTGGGTATTGAGCTGTTTCAGCAGTTAGCACCTTTCTCCCACGCAAACTCACGTGAGATCAAACGGCTGTGGCTCACAGCCAGTCATGCACCCTGGGGTATTTGAACCTGCTGTCCTCACATCTCAGGAGAGCATCCCGCCAAGCATGCCTGGAGGGCATTTGCAACAAGACCAGGCACAAGTTGCATTTTGAATCCATCACTGGGAGTGGAAGGTTCACAGGTCCCTGAGAAGAGCAGGAAGCGTGAGTGAGACTGTGCAGCCCAGTGGTGGTGGCTCTGAGCCAGGAGCCCTGGGCTGGGCGGTGGGGAACCCCCGGGTCCATCAGCAGTGTCAGGGCTTAATGCAGTGGCTGCCTGGTGTCACAGGTGGAAAGGAGCATTGGCAGAGACACAGAGAAATCAGGCCAAGAACATGTCTCTGTAAGGACTTTCTGAACCCTGCATCTCCAAATTATACATTTATTCTCCCTTTTTGCATTTTAAATTCTAACTTGCAAATGCTATATTTGATAAGGTTTTCTATTGGTACAATTTTCACCTAAGCACTTAGTCGTCTAATGGAAAGAAGAGTGTATTAAACTGCTTTTATAGTCTCTGACCTAGGACTACAAACCTCTATCTCAAGAGACAGACTAAGGTTAGACTAAATGCAGATATGCTGGTTCCCAGGTGTCCTGGTTTTGGCTGGGATAGAATTAATTTTCTTTCTAGTAGTTGRTATAGTGCTATGTTTTGGATTTAGTATAAGAAGAATGTTGATAACACACTAATGTTTTTAGTTGTTGCTAGGTAGTCTACTTTCTCAAGGACTTTTCAGCTCACATGCTCTGTGAGGTCCACAAGAAG